>BLKR01005072.1:0-62500 GCA_011170035.1 Teleogryllus occipitalis | reverse complement strand
AAACGACTAATATAATTCTTTTTTTTCAACTCTTTCAATTCATTTTAACACTTGCTTTCCTCTTCAAAAACGAAAATTAAATATTTCACGGAAAAGCAATTCTTGGATAACACAAGGAATTAGGACATCTTGTAAAAAAAGCTAATTCTTTCTTTCATTTCTAAACGTCATGACGTATCTCAAGATATCTTTATCTACTTTAAAAAATACAAAACATTGTTACGAAAAGTCATAAGGCAGGCTAAAATCATGAAAAACGATCAGGATATTTTGAACTCAAATAATAAAACAAAAGCAATGTGGAATATAATAAAAATACTACCAAATCAACCAGAAAACCCATAGAGAATGTTGTTTTAAAATATAACGATATAAATGTAAACGATCCGGCAACAGTGGCTAGTCTCTTTAACCAATACTTTTCGAGAATTGCTGCCGATCTCACTCAGGGTCTTCAGCCACAAAATTCAAAAACAGACAGTTCACCCAAAATTTTAGAAACAATGTTCGTTTCCGAAACTTCTTCCTATGAAGTTCTCAAAATAATCGGTAAACTAAAAAATAAATATTCGTCCGGTTTAGATGAGTTCCCAGATTCTTTGTTAAAAACTTGTCCGTATGCCATTATACACCCGTTAACGCACATATTTAATGCATCTTTATGCACTGGAACGTTTCCAGATATTTTCAAAACAGCTAAAATTAAGCCGCTCTTCAAAAAAGGCAACAAAAATGAAATTCAAAATTATCGGCCCATTTCTCTTCTATCAGTTTTTTCAAAAATATTAGAGAGACTTTTTTACGTACGAATGGAAACCTTTCTCACTAAACACGACGCGCTTTCAGATTGCCAACATGGATTTAGAAAATCAAAATCAACGGAAACAGCTATATTTTCTTTTCTTAAAGATGTCGCCTCATCATTAGATCAAAACGAGGCACCTATTGGATTATTTTTAGATCTCTCAAAAGCTTTTGACATCATTGATCATGACATTTTACTTTCAAAATTACCTTCATATGGAATCCGTGGTATTGCTCTAGATTGGTTATGTTCGTACCTTAAACAACGATCTCAGAAAGTTGAAATACCTTACTGGAATGATGGAACTTTACGTACGCACCTTTCCGACTCTTTGCCCGTTGCATGTGGAGTTCCTCAAGGATCGATTTTAGGCCCTATTCTGTTCCTACTTTACGTAAACGATATGCCCTCGACGATTCGAAACGGAAGAACGGTTCTCTTTGCGGATGATACGAACATCCTTTGCAATAAAGAAACCGTAAATAGTACAATATCAGATGTTTCAAATTGGTTCCGAAATAACAAATTAATAGTAAACGAAAAGAAAACGGTTTTAATGCAGTTTTCCATTTCAAATAAACAATTCTGTGCTCCATTGAAAATGAACAGTGTACCATTGACTGATGTTAAGGCAACAAAATTTTTAGGTCTCTCAATTCAGTCAAACCTTAAATGGAATGTCCATTTAAATGAATTGAACACAAAATTAAGTTCATTATGCTACGCGTTCAGAATTCTTGCAAATTCAGTCAGCCTTCATACTGCTCGTTGTGTATACTTCGCGAATGTTCATTCCCGCCTGAGATATGGCATAATATTCTGGGGAAATACATCTTATAGCTCCCAGACTTTTAGATTACAAAAACGAATTGTACGAATAATAACCAAATCCCACCCACGTGATTCATGTAAGCCTCTCTTCATTAATCTAGGAATTCTACCATTACCGTGTCTTTTTATTTACGAATCAGTGGTTTTTGTAAAAAATGACTTGCTTAAGGGCGGGAATATATTTTCAGAAAATGCCGAAGTCTATTACTATAACACTCGACGTAGAAATCATATTCATCAGGTGACAGTATCAACAGCTCATTACAAAAAATTCACATACAATACATGTACATTATTTTACAACACTTTGCCAGATGACATTAAACGATTAAATTCAATAGAAAAGTTTCAATCTCAAGTGAAATCGTTTCTGCTGCATAACTGTTTCTATACAATTAGAGACTATACTGAGCATCACAAGAAAAGTAACATTAATTTTTAACAATGATACATAATGCATTAATTACCATTTGGACTGTATAAATGAGTACAAATGAGTATAAATAAAACGCTTTTCAAATTTGTCCATTATTGATATTTTTTGTACATTATATTTTTCTCTGAACCCTTCTATATTTGGTTTCTTTTATCGGTTTTTGCAATTCAACCCAGGTGAAGAAGAGTTGCACTATCTTTAAAGTCCCTTTATGCACTTCGTACATGGAAATACTTATCCTTACAGAGTTCGAGAAAGTAAACGAAAATGAACGTAAAACTCGTGTCGTGCGGAGTTCATATTCGGCTACATGACTAGCGGAATCTGGCGCCTTGGGAAGCGTGCGCGGCGGGCGGACCGGGGAGGGGCGCGAATGGGAGCGGGGGGCGGAGGGGAGCGGGAGGGGAACGGGAGGGGGGCGGGACAGACGTGCGGCCACGCGGCATGGAGCGTTCGCTCGTGCCGATCGCCTGTTGGCTTCCTTCACGCTGCGCCCAACGCCACTTCCGGTAGGCCCGCAATGTTGTTGACTCGCAAGGAAGGTGAGGCGAGAGTCCCCCCTCTTCCCACCACACTCCCCCACCCACCTCACGCATCGGGTCAAGCGACTGCTGACAAAGTAAGACATTGGGACACGGAGGCTTGCTGTCAACAGTAACAGCGTAGCTTTGAGGTGCAGGCAGCCCGGCCCCGCGCACGCCGCGAGGACATCGCAGCGACACGCGGCGCACGCGCTCCTCTGCAGCAGCACACGGCGTAAGTAGACGCCACACGGCTGTGCGCCCTCGTCAGCGTTGCTACCCCCCTCGCCCCACTACCGGCCTTCACCCTCCACCCCAAGCCCCACACCTCTCGCCATTCGCACTTCACCCATCGTCCTTCACCCCCTCGTCCCATGGCACTGGCACTTGCTTTTCGCCTGCCGCCCCCCGTCCCCGCCCAACACCACTCGTCTCTCGCTCCTCGCCACCGCACTTCGCTCGTCGTCATTCGCACTTTGCTGTCCGCCCCCTCGCCACTAACCACTCAGCTGTCGCATTTCGTCCCTCGGCCCGTTATTACTCGTACTTCGGCCCTCACCCCTCGCCACTAGCCTCTCGCCCATCGCCCACGCCCTCCGTCCCTAGCCCCACGCTACTCGCTACTTGCAATTCGTCCTCCGCCCCGCCGCGGTGCGCCGTCTCAATTCGTCCATTCACCACTCGCACTTCAGCCCTCGTACCATGCACTTCACTCCTTGCCACTCATATACCGCCTTCTGCCCGTCGGCCCCCGCAACTCGCCAATCGCACTTCGCCTCGTCACTTCGCCTTTCGCCCCTCGCCAAAGGCCCTTCGCCACTCGCACTTCGCCCTTCGTCACTCGCCCCACGCTACTAGCTCTTCAACACTAAACACCGCCACTCACACATCGCCCTGTGTCCCTCATCGCACACCCCACGCCACTCGCCACTCTCCCTTTGCCTTTGCCCTTCGACCCTCGTCACTCGCACTTTACCCATAGTCCCTCGTCACTAGCCCCACGGCCCTTGACACACGCCCCTTGTCTTCCCCTCGCTGCACGTCGCCGAAACCGCGCCCCGCGCCGTGTCCTTCACGCGCCCCTACACATTCGCCCCGCTCGGCCCGGCACTAAGGCGCAAACAAAAATCTGGAATGCTGCTCACAATATTTTGAACCCTCACAATATTTTGGCCCCCAAAATAAAAGCAGTATGGAAAATAGTTGAAACACGGCCACTTCATCTAGAAAAATATATGTATATAACGGGGTGCACTATCCTGTAACATTCGCCAATCCCTTAAACGAATATATTTGAGATTTGCTGTTGATCTCACGAAGGGTGTAAAGCCACAAAATATAACATGATCACATGTTTCTAAAAAATATTCGATATATTGTTTGTTTTGACGCATTTTCTAATGAATCCTCAGAATGATCTGTAAAGTAAAATAAAATTATTCGACTGATTTAGAAGAATTTCAGGATTGCTTATTAAAAAGCTTCTCTTGTACATTCTTGTGAGCTTCTCATTCGCTAACTCGTACATTTAATGCTTCTTTGGGTACTGGAAAATTTAAAGTTATTTTTAACACATAAAAAATCAACTCCCTTTTCAAAGAAACGGAACGAGAATGAAATTCAAAACTATCAGCCAATTCCGCTTTGTTAGTTTTTTACTTTCTCACTCTTACTTCATTAGAAGAGAAATCATGAGCCAGAAAACTGCAAATTTACCACATAAAAATAAGTTTTTATGTGGTAAATGTCGGGCCCTGGTAACGAAAAAGTGGATAATTCATGTTCCTGTACATAATAAATTACTTCCTCTAACTGGTTGTGTTCTCAGAATCCATTGTTTTTGTTGGTCCCACCGATAAATCCATTGACTGCTAAAGTCTGCCGATGGTCAAGCTAGCGCCTAAAACGTTCAACTGATTTTCTCCAAAATTGATATTCTCCCAACGAGGCTTTGCCAAAAGGTTATTTTGATTTTGATGATACATTACATGAAGCTTCAACAATATTTGTAAAATTTTCTCAAAAATGGCCCAAATTTTTTTGATTAAACTTTGTCCTCGACAGCGTAATGAAGAGTGTAGTAGATGAGTGAAGTAGCGTAGAGAATAGTGCAAGTCTCATTTTCGTTGACCACTGATTTTTCGAAACCTGAAAAAGCTACAATTTTGAAGATAGAGATTTTTTCCTTAATGAAATCAGCTTTTCAAGACATCCTGAAATAAGGTCATGTACAATTTTTTTAAATATATGAGTAGTTTTCGCGTAACTTTGCTTGAAATACAGGCAATTTTTAAAATGTTTTAATTTTTTTTCTCAAAAACTACGGAAAATGTTTTCTTTAAATTTTCTCCTCTCTTCCAAATTATCTCTGTCGCCTTCTCTTCAGTTACCTAAGCCATATAACATTTCAAGTAAAATATCAATCCCAAAAATTTTCTTTCAAAAGCATCCTCGCTGGCGTCCCACAAAGAGCGGTACTTTCTCCCCTACTCTTCTCCATCTACATTCACGACCTTCCTCATACACCTCACGTTTCAGAATACCTCTTCGCCGACGACGTGGCCTTTGCAACAAAATTTCTTAAAATAAAAACGCCTCCAAGACGCCACAACAGACTTAAAAAACTGGTGCAAACTTAACTGGATATCAATAAACCCCAATAAGTGCCAAGCAACATTATTCAGCTGGCGAAGAGAGAAGCCGCCCACGCCCCTTTCCATCAGTGGAGTTCGCCTTTCGTGGAGAAACGAAATCACATACCTAGGAATAACCTTTGTTAAAAAACTAGCGGACTAGCCGCCATCTTTATTTTCTCTACCTTCTCCAATCCTTCCAACTTCTCGCGCTATTTATCTATCTTTTTCATTTTACTTAATTTTCCCACCACACTGTGCACATTGGTCGCATCTCACGACGCGAAGTTTAGCTACCAACATTTACAAGAGTTTTCCATGGCCTCGTATGCACGCATACTCTCAAGAGGCGAGAATTTATTCATATTAGGGAACAGAGTTGATTGCTGCAGCCTTTTTGGCTTCTGCCGCTTCGGTAGGGCGTTTATCTTAAAAATACTACTTAAAACTAGCTTATGATTAACTTATAGCTGAGAACAGTGCCACTTTGGGCTCTTTAATTATTTATAATTATTGTTAAACAATTTCTTTATTGAAAATATCTTTTTTTATTGTTCTTTCTTCTTCAATTTTTTTTTATTTTTTCATTCACTCGCACATTCATTCTTAAACTATACATACAAACATTCGACTGACCATCTCCGCACCTTGGGCCTAGGTCCGCGTCCTAGCGCGGCATCTCCCGGACAGCCAAGTCTGACTGCGGCCGCGAAAGCCTACACTCTCTTAGACTGGACTTTTCCATTCAGAAGGCTATAACTCAGGGACCGAAAAGGTATTGAATACCGGTATAATACCGGTATTTTTCCATACCTTTTTCACATACCTTTATTCTTTTATACCGGTAAAATACCTCTATAGGACGTCTATACCGGTATGGACGTCCATAAAGGTTATACCGGTATTATACCGGTATTTTCAATGAAAGAAATATCAGCTTACCATCCATACATGTTGAAAAAATAGGTTACTTTAGTTAATAATATCTCACAAAATGTTTATTAATGAAATATCATTTCATAATTGTTATTTATTGTTTAAATTATTATTTTGTATATATATATATATATATATATATATATATATATATATATATATATATATATATATATATATATAAACTGTATTAAATTCTATTCTTATTATTGTAAATGTTTTGTGTTCGGGCGTTTCCGTTTTGCATACGTTGTACGTATTGAAAACCTCCCTTAATTTAAACTTCGGAAAAGTTGAAATCTGAAATAAAAATTATTGATTCCATTTTAGAGAATCTTTTCTTAGTGTCCTTCATCGAGCTATCTCCCATCTGACCTGAGAGATGACCTAAGCCTGTCTTTGTATTTCGCACATGGAGAGGCTGTCAACGTATGCGCCGGCCGTAGGCGTAGGACCGTTTCTTCCCTCCCCGACCCATCCTTCGGCGAACTGAGGAAGCGTTGACACCTTGAGATAATCACGAACGCTCAGGCTTTCGAGCCCAGTTTTGTTATTGTTAAAAAATGATTTCCTTTTACTTGATTTCACAATTAAATCTTAATTATACATAAAAAATAGGGCTAAAATAAAATGTTATTTTCCTAGTTTATATTAAGGGTTTAAAATATTTTGACATTAACTGCAAATATTGAGAAAATTTGTAATAAAAGTATATTATTATGTTGTTATTATTATTATTATTATTATTATTATTATTATTATTATTATTATTAGCTATTAACATTGCATGTGGGCAAGGGTTCCTTTCTACGCGGGTAGCTTACATTGTAAAATGCATATTGAGGAGCCCACTTCGAGAAGAGTGTTTCTTCCTTAATAATAAGAAATATATATAACATCATTAATTAATAAAAAAGAGTTTATTAATATTAACATTTTTACTTTTTAATTAAAATTAACATTTAATTTAATTAATGTATAAATTAACAAACAAAATAATAAATTAATTTACATAAATTTAATGCAAACATTTAAAATTTAATTAGTATTAATATTTTAAAATATTTATTAAAATTAATTAATATTATATAGTGCTATTAATATTTTTTCTTAATGAAATTTCTTAAATAATACATGGATGTAAATTAAACATGCTTCAATCATTAATTTTGAATTAAATATAACGCTTCTGTTTCCTCGCGTAAGAATAGTTAATGTCTATTAGCGTTCAATGTCAATTTTTAATATTGTTTTAGTTATAACTAATAATTATATATAATTAATTAATTAATATATATATATATATATATATATATATAATTATATTTATTAATTATTGTGCAGAATAAGGAAACTGGGCCAACTGAAAAAATTATTTTCGGGAATGTTAGTGATACGATCAAATTTAAGCAAATAATCGTATTTAGTGATAAACACAGTCGTGCAAGAAGGAAGTTTGGTATGCGTGGGAAGACTCATTTATGGATAAGAAGACACGTTTCTCCATTTTTTATCGCTACTAGAAAGGACAAGATTTATACGGAGAAATTCGATAAATTTTCAACACTGTATCACGTGTCGCCAAGCTCTGCGCTCGGACGTGAGGTCCAAGGTCAGCGAACGAGCTCGTGTTGATATCTGCCGTTGACGGAAGACCGTTGGCTGGTCCCTCCGTCTGACGACAGAACTCGACTTCTCAGTCAACTGCAGAACTCGACCTAGCTAGAATATGTGTCGAAAATCCGCCATTCTCGGGACTCGAACCCTATGACCTCCCGGTCAGAAACTCTGCCGTGTAAATTAGTTGTTTCCTCTGAGTCATCTCAGCGGAAAAAATCACAATGAATTTCCCCCAAATACCTGTATGATTCTACTGAAATACCGGTATTTTCTTATGAAAATGCCGGTATTTTGATGAGAGAATACCGGTATAATACCTTTAAATAGAGGTATTTTACCGGTATAGACGTCGGATAAAGGTAAAATACCTCTAAAAATACCGGTATTTGACGTCCTATGCCGGTATTTTTAAAGGTATTTTGAATAAAGGTATAATAGAGGTAAAGGTATTTGTATACCAGTATAAATACCTTTACCGCTATTATTTCGGTATTCGGTCCCTGCTATAACTTTAATTCTTTGATTTGAAGTATATTCTGTGCCTACTGCATCCCTTATTTCATCTTTACTTTTCTGTACAAGAAGTTTTAATATTTTCCTCCTAAATACATTTTAAATACCCTTTTTGAAAACATACATTTCTCCACTCTAGGGGCCCCCCTGGGGGGCTAATGTGGACTCATACAAAATAGTTATTTTTGTTTCATCTGCATTTTTAATGTATTGTAACACAACATTATTTTATTAGAAAGAGTTCAAAAGGCTTATTGCATCTTTGGGTTTCCCTAACACACTTTCCGACCATCCGAAATGAGAAAGAAGAAAGGTAACTAATTAAGAAAGATAGCATTTACTTATTAAGAAATTATTGTCTGCAAAAGGTACAAATTACGTTATTATTCGTTCAATAATTTTAAGAACAAGACCTTGGGGCAATAATATGCAATGCCACATTTCTGATGAAATTGAGCTATTAGTGTATTTGGACGCCCCATAGATGTATCTAGAAGTTGTGTTTTCATTTTAAAGATACGCTGCAAGGTGGTAGCGTAATTCATAAATTAATGTTCATTATCCCAATGTGTACAATGCAATGTCTAAACCTCTACCTTCCTTTTTCTCGAAACTTACGTATATTAGCATAGCATGTCATTGCCCCGAGGTCTTCAATTATATTTAGCTCAGGGCTGCATTGAAACGATATAATATTGTTCCTGTATGTGTCGTGAATGAATCAAATATCAAGCTTTCCTAAACAGTGTAGATTGGGTCATTTAATAAAAAATCACTGTCTATTGTAATTATTAATTACTTACACGTACTTAACATGGTAACTGGTAGGTTTTTTGTTATTGTTTTCAAGTTTGATCTTTAACGAATTAATATTCTCAATGAAGTTTACTAATTCATTATTTAATTAAATTATACTTTATTACATTTATTAAATGGTAGATGTAACTAATCTCACCTTACATTTACACTGTGGGTCAAGTCTCCCTAACACTAGCAGATTTGACACAAATCTTCATGTTTTATAAATTACTGTTTATGCCACATTATACTAGCTGGAAAAGGGTAAATATTTTTTAAATAAATGCCAATATATATCATGACTTTATATACCCCCAAAAACTGTTAATGATCAAGGGAATGGAGGAAAATATACGCGGGTCAAATCTCCCGAGTTACCTCTTTTCGTAAGATTGTTAGAATTGCTATTACTTAGATTCTTAACACGCTTTGTAAAGGACTGTATCTGTGCCCTTGTATCTGTGTTGTAATTTATCTCTTTAACGAAGACATTTCCAGTTCTGATTTTTTTCCGCGACATCTTTTATGTAGAAAAATTGAGGCTTAATCAGTAATTCTTCGTAACTTTCCCAATCATACATATACACTCATTAAGAAAACCGCAGCACAGAACCATAAATATCAAAACGGATAAGGAGGTGAAAAGTGCCCCCAAACCAAATCGATAATCGGAATACTCAAATGAAAGAGAATAAAAAATGCCGTAGATTCTCCAAAAATTAGCCTCCTAGGGCAATCTGTTGCAGGGATGCAATGAGAAACGTAATAATAATAACGCAATAATAATAATAATAATAATAATAATAATAATAATAATAATAATAATAATAGCAATAATATTCAGTCCGGATAGCCGAGATCGCTAAGGCAGTTGTGCCGTGACGATCTTGGATGGAAGGATCGCGGGCTCGAGCCCCGCCATGGGTGTGTTTGTGTATGTCTGATTATGTGTGCCGTCCATTCATTGTTCATTATCATCATCCTTCAATCTTCCATCCCCCCAGGACTAACAACCCTGGGTTATAAAAATCTGATTCAGCCTAATGCTGATCCCCTTGATAAGTTACATGCAAGACTTGCAACGTGATAAAATGATACTGAGCCCATGCAAGTCCTGTGTGGTCCAAGATGGCGAGCGATCAATAATAATAATAATAATAATAATAATAATAATAATAATAATAATAATAATAATAATAATAATAATAATAATAATAAAATGCTGATGTGCACCACAGAATTAATATGAAAACAAACGGTGCATGTGCAATTTCAAGTGTTGAAATTACCATTTTCATGCGTAGGGTAAATGCAGAAATTAGTAATTCTGGACAGCTGCAGAATAGTAAGAGAATTCCTGGGATGTACTACTGATTGGGAAACGATTGACTGAAATGTCTAGATAGTAACATTCGCTCGTGTTTTGTCTCTGCGAGATCGACAAAGCCTAGACCAGCAATGGCCAGGTGAATTTTCCTGCACATAGTGCATAGAGTGAAAATTTCGGATAATGTTAATAATAATAATTAATTATATAATTAAATCAGATATCTTATAAGTAATATTATTCATAAATATATCAGATATCTTCTGTCTTCTAAGCGCATTTTGTTATCGACTTTTTTGAAGTCTATCTGTCAAATAATTTATATGAATTTTCTCAATAGTAAACAAATTAACGTTCTTAAACTTGACTTCTCTAAAACTGTTTAAATTGGTTTGCAATGCTACGGAATCGTCATGTCTTCTGAGACGTCCGAATTCATCTCTCAAAATAAGACACCGCAACTTCCGATAAAGCATATGACAGCAATAAGCGTTGTTCTGAGTCTCATCCTCTGATACAAATTCTCAGAATTAGCTTTGCAAAAGGCAATTTTCTCTCTCGGCAAAAAGTATTGACACGAGCACAGTATCCCTTTAAAAATAGAGTGCTTAGACGTAGTTCTCTTTCTACGATAATTATCTTATACTGCCAAAACTGTTAAAAGCCTGATTTTTACAAAACATCATCATATTCAAGTAATATTATTCATAAATATTTAGCGAAAAATGCTGGTTTAGAGCTCTTTACTTGTTTCTCGTTAATTTGAATGGCAATTGTATCATTTTCACTTTCTCCTATACATACGTATACGACCGGGAGCGGTAGCTCAGTGCATCAACTGATGTCACTGCAGCGCCTCTGACCGGGAGGTCCTAGGTTCGAGTCCTGAAGGCGACAGGATTTTCGACAGTAGCTTTTCGGCTAGGTCGAATTCAGTCGCTGTCTGGAGGAGAATTCTAGCGGCCGGCTGCTCTGATCGGAAGTTTTCCGTGGTTTCTCCGATGAACACCAGGCGAAGGTCGGCGCCGGATCTGGCCATCCAGCGGGGGAAGATCACCCTCACGTGGTTGCATAACTGCGAAGTTAAAAAATGTATTATCTCATAAAACAGGGGGCAATTAAATCATGCATAGAGTAAAACAATAGTTCGATATGTCTTGAAACTATTACGTTAGTTTTATGTGATTGTGCTCGTTTGTTGTCTCTATATTCCATTATTTTTTATTATGTTCGGTGTTGCGTCATGCCTGCTGACATTGACATTGATTATTTTCGACTGAAGTACGTTATTATTAATTCTAATTTGTGTCAATTAATTGGCAATTAATTAGCAATAAATGATTTGAGGGTTTCCGTTGACCTCCGTCTCGAATATAATTTATGTGTGTGCTGGCTTTACGTCAAGCTAGCACACGCCTGTTTTATCCACGAAAATACGTGGCAATTAATTCAAAATTGTGGCAATTAATTGGCAATTAATTAGCAATAAATGATTTGACATGTTTCGTGTGGGTGTGCTGACTTGGCTGTTCCAGCTTGACGCACCTATTCCAGTACCGTAACCTCTGCGCCAAGAATATAGGCGTGCACAACTGTTCAAATATTTAGCAGAAATATTCTGCAAGGACTATAGTGACCTGGAAAACTTAAAGTCAGCAGACTTACATGAGAAGTGCATATGAAGAAGAAAATAAGTAAAAAAATTGAAATAAATGAAATATTTCTGGCAAAATGGAACCCCCCTCTCTCCCTCTCTGTCTGTCTGTCTCTCTCTCTCTCCCTCTCTCTCTCTTCCTATCTTTCCTTTTGTCTCTCTTTTCTTCACTTTTCCTCTTTCTCCTCTCTTTTTCTCTCTCCTTCTCTCTCCCTTCCTCTTCTCCGTCTTCTCTGTCTCTCCCTATCTCTCTCTCCTCTCTAACATTATATTAACAGTCATTAAGTAAAAATGGTCACATGTATTTGAACTTTGTTAAACTGTCAACAACTGCAACCCTGAGTTCCAGAAAGATTACAATGATTTATCAGGGAATCGTACTAGGGGCGCTCCTGCTCTTACGACCGGGAGTGGTAGCTCAGTGCATCAACTGATGTCACTGCAGCGCCTCTGACCGGGAGGTACTAGGCTCGAGTCCTGACGGCGGCAAGATTTTCGATACTAGCTATTCAGCTAGGTCGAATTCAGTCGCTCTCTGGAGGAGAATTCTAGCGACCGGCTGCTCTGATCGGTCGTTTTCCGTGGTTTCTCCGATCAACACTAGGCGAATGCCGGATCAGTACCTTACCAAACGCGCCACGGACCGCGCGCGATCTGTCCTTCCTCTTCCTTGTCCTATCCTCTCCCCTTACACACACACTTACACCAACATGCACTACAGTACCACATATTCCGGGAGACCGGTCGTGAGCTTGTCTCGGCTGGGGCGGTGCCCCGCTAGTGGGATAGTCTTGGTTAGGAGGAAACCCCACTAGCCGACGGTAGGTCGGCGCCGGATCTCGCCATCCATCGAGGGAAGATTACCGCCATCTCCCGAGAAAAAACATCCACTACACTAACGGGACTAATGACCACAGTAGTTGACGCGCCCGGAAACACGAAAAAATCAATCAATCCTGCTCTTACGTATGTTAATGATTTAGGAATCGAAATTCGATCGACAATCAGATTTTTCGAGCATGACTGCTTCGTGTATGGAAAATTAACCTATCTTACGCTGGCACTACCAAAATCGGTTACCACAAAACCACTTACGCCACCATTTAGAACTATTTAATTGCAAATTAATTACGCAAAAATTTTTTTTTTTTCTCTTCAACTTTTTGCGTAATAAATGTTGAGCTAGCGGAAGATTACGCTGGATCTACCACAATTAGTTACCACAAAACCAAATATGCCATCTTATAAAGCGATTTAATTGCTAATTAATTACGCAAAAGTAAAATAAATTCCTCTTCAAACTTCCGAGTAATTAATTGTGAACGGCCGCAGTCGGTCGGCCGACCGGCTAGCCGAGTGACGTCACGGGTGAGGGGTATCCAGCGAGCGCGCCAGGCTGCCTCCGCCCGCCCAGCTGACTGACAGATTTAAATGTAATACACGAACTGGCGGATAGCTGACTTCAGTGTAGAAAATTATAGCAATACTTTGTTATGTTCATGAAGGTCCTCCAAGTACATTGCAGATGATCGCTGAATGACCGTAAGCGTGTACGGTATGATGAAAAAGAATTGATTCAATCGTAGTACGTTAAACAACTGTGGTATCGAGTTACAAGTTTTTGTTGAAACTGTATTGTTTGAATTGTGTCGGGCTATATCGCAAAACATTGCCTATGTGATATTATTTGTAAATCAAAGTTTGAGTTTTTGACATCTTTTGTAGCAAATGCTTTTGTAGCATTTTGTAGCACGTGTCAATATTTAATTATTATGGAGGGTAAAGATTCTCTTTGGAACATTTATTCCATTACTATTTGACTCCTGTCCTCAAATGTTGACTGATTTTTGTAGGTCCTCATTACTAGAGACTGTATTTTAATGTAATTACATACTTTTTGTATTTATACTTACCGCTCTCAAAAAAAGGCCAACATATTTAATACTTAATTTAATATTTGACTTTCATTTTTATGTATATTTTTTTGTTATAATATTTTTACTTTACTCATCTTAATATTTTACTAGATTCACAGCAGTGAAGATTTTAATTCTTCTAGTTTCTTGAAAAAATTGGTTTATTTGTTAAGGCTTTATAACACTGCCAACGATTCACCAATGCCTAATTGACCTTCTCAGGGCTCAAACCAGATCTATATTTTGTGGATTACGTACATAAACTCAAATTAGTTAAAACTACAGTGATTTCAAAAAAACAAATATTTCGACAACACTGTCATTACATGTATTTAAGAAATAAGGAAGACAATTTGGAAAAGGGGATGGTAGATTGTTTGAAATTTAATATTTTAAAGGAATATGAATATAGATATTTCTTGTCAACAATGTCATGAGGTCAACAAACATATGTAATGAGGACCTACAAAAGGTAGTCAACATTTCAGGACAGGAATCAAATAGTAATGGAACAAATGTTTTCAATATCCAAGTGAGCTCCCGGCCTGTTCGTGTATTTCTTTTAAATTTGTCAGTTAGCCGAGCGGGCGGCGCGGCGCTGGCGCGGTATGGCGCGCTCGCTGGCTACCCTTACCCGCGACGTCACGCGGTCGACCGGCCGGCCGGCTGCTGGCTGCGGGCGCGCCCGGCAGTTCACAATTAATTACTCGGCGGTTTGAAGAGCAATTTATTTTATTTTTGCGTAATTAATTAGTAATTAAGTGGCTCTACAAGATGGCGTATGTGGTTTTGTGGTAACCGTTTTTGGTAGTGCCAGCAGAAACCGGAAGTGCTAGTTTTTAATTAATTACTCGGAAGTTTGAAGAGCAATTAAATTAATATTTTCGTAATTAATTAGCAATTAAATCGCTCTACAAGATGGCATATTTGGTTTTGTGGTAACTAATTGTGGTAGATCCAGCGTAATCTTCCGCTAGCTCACCATTAATTACGCAAAAATTTGAAGAGCAAAAAAATAATTTTTGCGTAATTAATTAGCAATTAAATAGTTCTAAATGGTGGCGTATGTGGTTTTGTGGTAACCGATTTTGGTAGTGCCACCGTAAGAGAGGTGAAAAATTAAGGACAAATCCGATATTGATCAGTTGCAAAAAGATTCTTACGAATTGATGTAATGGTCCCAGGAAAACGAAATGGAAATAAATTCAGATAAAAGCAAAACGATTAGTTTTACTAAGGCTCGAACACAGGAAACGCTTCACTACAATGAGGGAAAATAAAATTCCTGAGATACATAGCTGTAAATATCTGGGCGTAATAATTCGAAGCGATCTCAGTTGGGCTGATCACGTAGGAGATACTACACAGAAAACTTGGAATGCTCTTCATTTTGTTACGCGTATATTACGGAAAGCTAACAGTAACACGAAAATGCAGGCTAACACCACATCATTGGTTCGTATCATAATGGAATATGGAGTAACTTGCTAGGTCAGATTATAGTATTAAACCGAATGCAGAAAAAGGCGGCTAAATTCTCGAATAGAAACAATGGAAGAAATATGAGTGAAAGTTTCCGGCCTGGTAGGCCGTGGTCCAGTTGGCATTGAAGAGCCAAACGTTTCGTCCAGGTCTGCGGTGGACATCTTCAGTGGCGGCAGCGTCGTCGGGGTAGTCTCCGGGTCGGCGGCTGGCTAGCGCTAGCCTCGTGGTACTCCCAAATTAAACGATTCGATTTATTCGAAAAGTTTAAAACTTGTGCAACTTTTCCAGAGGTTTTAATTTTCTGGGAGAGAGTGCCGCCCTAGAGCCCTTACGGAGCAGCCGCCACTGAAGTAGAGTGAAGTAAAGAGTACGATGTAGACTTGGGCATGGGCACTTTTCATCTAGTTTTTGTACTTGCCTGTTGGGTTTTGTTATTTTATTATTGTTTGTTTACGTGTTTTATTTATCTTTCTTAATATTTGTATGTACTCTATTGTATTTTATATTCTTTATACTTGTCTATTGGTGTTTTTATTATATATTTATTTGTTAATTTGTATTACTTATCTTTTTTAATATTTCTATGCATTGTTTCTTTTAATTTTTACTTTTGTACTTTCTCTCTTGATTAACTTTCACCGACCGTACGCTCATTTGCAATACTAAAGCTGACGTGTAGGTCGGCGACAGACCTCACGTTCTATCGGGAGAGGAAATCGCCACCTCTCGCAATATGTCATACACTACACTTAATAGACTAAGGACCATAGCAGTTGTAGCGCCTGGAAACAAACTAATTATTCAATCAAACCCTCAATTGCTTGCATTTTAAATTTCTTCTGCTTCTTCTGGCTGTAGATGCGTACAATTGTTTACTTAGATCTCTGATACTCATAAAACGGAAGTTTGGGCGCCGAATTTCGAGAATATAAGGAAAATATTGAAACAAAACATACTTTAGTTTTTATCAGCGCAAGAACATTACATAGCCTTCAATTTCATTGTGAAATTTTTAATATATTCTTTATTTACAATTTGGTCAATGATATAAAAAAGAAAGCAGACTAGTTTTAAAATTTTATTTTAAATTCTTATTCAATGTTGAAATAATGAGAGCAGAAATAACCTAATGATAATTGTCCTTGGCAAAGGAAATAGTACTAACATGTATCGAGCCGAAAAAGGACAACCAACTGTTACATTACATTGACCTCAACTTACTAATTTTAGAAATTTAGAGGTTTCATTCTTTTCAGTGTTCTAGATTTTGGCTGTTAAGTATGTTTACAGCAAGGAGGTTCTTCTACGGTTGGAATGTTGATGTCTGTGTTAAGTGTATCATTGCTAACCCATTATAGCACTGTTGTAGCTGCACAGAGGTCGAACTCGCTGCGTCCGACCGCGGAGAAATCCCCTAATCCAGATGACTAGGCGCGGATCTACTTCTCATTCGATAATTTGATTTAGCAGTCTGTCGTGAGGAACTAAATCGAAATCTTTAGATCTTTGGCATCAATTCTTTCTCCTTGATAGAGTGAATCGACAATGTCTTGACAAACGGTAGCTGGCTGACTGTCGCAAGACTAGCCGTGTTGGTGTTACTCTACTATTATACTAGGAAGTTATTCTTGTTCCGTATATGTCGCAAGTAGTCGGAAATAGTTCACATGCAGTCCAAGTTAAAGTAATTAGTCTGTAGTTGGACATTAATGACCGATCTCTACCTTTGTAAAAAGGAACCACTGTAGCTTTTTTTCAGTCATTAAGGACATTACCATTGTTAATAATAACTTCGAAAATTCTCGCAAGTTACGGAATCACGGATCCCTCTCCCAGTCATATAATTTCCCCTGGAATTCCATCAGGCCCCATTGATTTCTTTTTATCCAGTGCCGTAATTCGCTTACGTAGTAATATAATATTTGTTGTAAACAGGTTACCCGTAGCTTGATTACGCGAGCAAATGTTAACTTCAAATCAAATGTTTACCGTCAAAAAACCGTTCACAATTGTTTGCTCATTTTTCGTTGATTTTGTCTGGTTCTTATAGTCTGGGAGCTAGAAGATGTATTTCTTCAGAATATTATGTCATATCTCAGGCGGAAATGAACGTTCGTGAAATATACACAACGAGCTGTATGAAAGCTAGCTGAATATGAAAGACTTGTGGACGATAGCATAATGAATTCCATTAACAGACTTTCTCCACTCCCAAGTTTCTTCGTTAGCGGGACACGGTCTCATCCGCGAGAAGCTCTGAACTTCCGATAAGTATGTTTGTGTAAGTGTAAGTGTATGTGTGTGTGTGTGTATATATATATATATATATATATATATATATATATATATATATATATATATATATATATATGTGTGTGTGTGTGTGTGTGTGTGTGTGTGTGTGTGTGTGTGTGTGTGTGCGTGCGTGCGTGCGTGCGTGTAAGGGGAGACGAGGTGACAAAGCTGAGGGAGGTACTTTATGTATAGTGCTTGATTAAAAAATTATACCTTAATATTTTCACGATTTCTTAATTTTTTCCAGACTTTAAGAGTTAAATCGAAATGAGATTCTCAGAAGGCTGTAGAACCTTTATTTTATGTTCCTTTATGAACATGAAAATGTTAGAGAGAAAACTAAGAGTTTATTTTGTGTGGCAAACTATTGATTAACCGTTTATGAAAACTCGTTATTTATTGCTCATTCTAAAACACCTTTGGGATTTCGAGAAACTTCGCGAGGGTCTTTTTAGAGGTTTTGGGTTTAGAAATGCTTTAAATCATAAAATGCGTCTCTAATGCAAATAACGACGCAGAGAGGTGGGAAATAATAAGTAATGTAAGAATTTTTTGAAAATTTAAAATATAATGGCACTGAGGTCATCAAATTTAATTTATGGTGCTTTATGATTTCAAAATTTATGAAGATGAAACTTTGGAACCGGTTTTGCGAAAATCTTGTTGTTTTTGTTTGTTTTGTTTTTGGAGGGGGGGGAATTGTCACGATTTGATTCAAAATTTCTATTTAAAAAACCGTATGAAAGTGTAAAACATTGAGGAATAAATTACCTTACAAAGAAATGCCTAGATTTAGTAAACGGTACGACAGATTCGATAAAAATTTAACTTTTCGAAATGCACTGCAATTTTAGAAATTTCAACTTTTGAATAAAAATCGAACTTTCCCATATTTATAAACCTAGCAACCTCTATGCAAACAAAAAAATGTGAAGAAAAAATTCTCAGCCATTTTTGAGAAAATTTTGAAAATGTCTCGAGTTTCATATAAAGTACTCCCAAAAATGAAAAGATGAATTTCAAATTCACAAGGATCTGACTTCGTTAAAATCGATTGATTGACGCTTCCACGCACATAAACTGCTAAAATTGTGGGTCCAATTAGTGTATCATCCCTGGAGGTGGCGGTGTTCATCTTCTGCTTGATGGTGACTTCCGGCGTCGTCATACACGTCGGCTTGCGGGAGATTTCTTCCTCCATGTATCTCCTGCAGAACAAGCTCTAAGCTTCCGACTGCTCACCCGGCATGTGCGATAGTGAGGTGAATGTGTGTGTGTGTAAGGGGAGAGAATAGGACAAGGAAGATGAGGGAAAGATCGTGCGGTTTGGTGGCTTTTTTTGTTACGATACTGCTCTGACATTCGACTGATATTTGTCGAAGAAATCACGGAAAACTTCCGATCCGATCAGAGCAGCCGACCGCTAGAATTCACCCTCAGGCAGTCGGTGAATTCGATCTAGAA
The DNA here is from genome assembly GCA_011170035.1 of Teleogryllus occipitalis. Lineage (NCBI taxonomy): Eukaryota > Metazoa > Arthropoda > Insecta > Orthoptera > Gryllidae > Teleogryllus > Teleogryllus occipitalis. The sequence goes on along the minus strand of BLKR01005072.1, from coordinate 43,266 downwards.
ACGTCGAAAACCAGTTACCGTCGGGACTCGAATCCTAGAACCCTCCGGTCAGAGCCGCTGTAGGGACAGCGATAAAGCTGACTCTCGAGCTAACTCAGCCGGCCATTCTGATCGGTCGCAGAATATTCGTTTTGGAGAAAATTAGGAACGGCAAATCTACAAACGGGAAAGTAGACGAACGGACATTCTGACAGATGGACAAATAGACCTTTAAAAGACTGATATCAAGGTCTTTCAAAACGTGTATTTCCAAGCTGATAATTTCGACGCTGCATTTTTATACAACTTTCACAATTGTACGTATAGTGGAAAGTCAAAAACTCTCGTATATAATGCTGCAGAAGCTTTCAGTCGTTGCCATGTCATCTATAATTGCTGTTCGTCATTCAAATGTAGTGATGCATTGTTGGTAAACTAGTTGTTGGGTATATAAATGGTAAAAAATGCGAATTTTCTTTCTGAACTGAACTCTAAAACATGTTCCTAAATGGACATACTAACCTCCATTTTAAGGAGTTTAATGTACAGACTTTTTCTAGTGGCTGAAGTATTAGTTGTACAGTAGAAGCCAAAAAAATGTTGTTTTACGTCAATGTTACATATATGACGAAGACTGAGCTATGTTGCTGCACTATTAGATCTACGTGTGGAGAAAATCGTATGAACATACAGACAGACGTTTTGGTGAAAACCATTTAATTGGCATCATGCTTGCATAAAACATGGACTCTGAGTGCACAACGTAATAGAGGAAGTTTCCCTATATGCAGGAGCAAGAATTAGCCACTTTTTGGGTATCAGAGAGCTACAAAACGAGTTTTTCTGACGAAAAACGGCACTTTTCTTTACAGCATTACAATATTTTCTGCATAATACATTAGTATACCACGAGAAAGAAAAAACCGATATGGGATATTTCAAGAATTAATGTAGTCATTAAGTGGAACATTGTAGTGCTAAATGCATTTTTAAGACTAACACGAACACTGGTCTAAAGCTGTCTGCGTAACGGTCCTTTTAACTAATTTGGTTGGAAGAAAAGAGAAAAGGGAACGCTGACCGTCGGCGACACATAGGATAAGGGATAAGGAGGTCCTCCTACTATTACGGGCTTATGGATTGCTGGAGGTATGCCATACGCTTAACAAAGCGACACGAATGAGCGTATGACAAGTTAGTATGCAACACGGGCAACAGCGTCTGCGCGTTGGAACGACACCTGGCGCGAACACTGTCTCTCCCGCTCAAAGCATGGCGAGCTTCCTTCCTACATGGTACTATAGCAGTTAACATCTACCCTTAAAAACAAGCTTTTAATGAAATCCGTTTCAGAGAATTAGAACTTGAAGTAGGATCATGTACATTTTTTAAAAAATACGAGTATATTTCCTGTAATTTCTGCTTGAAGTAAAGAAAATTTTCAAAACAAAATTCTCTAAAACGCACTCTATTTTTTTCCCTCCGGATGGGGCAAATTACGCTTTACAAATGGAACAGGTTCCAATTTCCTTGAAATATTTGAATTGAGATAAAGAAAAGATTCGATAATTGCAAAAGTTATAAATAATGCGAGAAAGAAGGTGCTGTGGAAGCACGACTACTTAGTTTCTCATTATACTACGTACTACTGAGGCAACGAAAGTCAAAGGATAGCAATATGCAAATATACAGATGGCAGTCGTATCGCGAACAAAAGATATAAAAGGGCCGCATGACTGAAATGAACAGACTTTGAATGCGGAATGGTAGTTGGAGTTAGACTCATGGGACTTTCCATTTCGGAAATCGTTAGGAAATATCAATATTCCGAGATCCATAGTGTCAAGAGTGTGCCGAGAATACCTAATTTCAGGCATTATCTCACATGACGGACAAAGCAATGGGCGACGGCTTTTACTTAATGACCGAGAGCAACGGCGTTTGTGTAGAGTTGTCAGTGCTAACAGACAAGAAACACTGTGTGAAATAACCACAGAAATCAATGAGTGACAAACAACGAACATATCCGTTAGCAGAGCGCTGCGAAATTTGGCTTTAATGGGCTATGGCAGTAGAAGACCAAGTCTAATGCCTTTGCTAACAGCACGACCTCGCCTGCAGCGCCTCTCCTTGGCTCGTGACCATATAGATTGGACCCAACACGACCGGTAAAAAGTGTCTTGGCCAGATGAGTTCCGATTTCAGTTGGTAAGAGCTGATGGCAGGGTTCGAGTGTGGTGCAGACCCCATAAGACATGGGTCCAAGTGGTCAAGGAGGAACTACGCAAGCTGGTGGTGGCTCCATAACGGTGTGGGCTGCTTTTACCTGGAATGGACTGGTCCTCTGGTACAACTGAACCGATAATTAACTGGAAATGGTTAGTGTTCAGGTACTTGGAGATCATTTGCAGCTATTCATGGTCTTCATATACCCAAATACGATGAAATTTTTATGAATGACACTGCGCCGTGCCATCGGGTTACAATTGTTTGCGATTGGTTTGAAGAGTATTCTGGACAATTGGAGACGTTTTGGCCACCCAGATCGCCCGAAATGAATCCCATCGAACATTTATGGGACATAATGGAGAGGTCACCAAATCCTACACTGACAACACTTTCAGAATTATGGACGGCTAAAGAGGCAGCATGTCTCAATATTTTTACAAAGCACTTCCAATGACTTGTTGAGACAACGCCACTCGAGTTGCTGCAGGAGAAAGGAGGTTCGACACGATATTAGAAGATATCCCATGACTTTGGTCACCTAGTGTATTTCTCCACTTTTATGCTCTAAATAAATAATCAATTAAAACAAAATATTTACCATGACAAACTACAATTTATCTACTTTCGTTATAAAATATATTTTAATTGCATTAATTATAGTAAAGAGGAGTGAACTAATGGTGCTAAAACAACACGTTATACACGTTTCATACGTTATTTGTTACTGCCACACAGTATTATCCTACATGAACCTGCATAAGTATTACCAAAATTTGGAGCTGTTTTTGAGAATTTTGTAAAATTCAGGCGTTCTGGGAATTAAGAGTCTGTATTTAATAAAGTCAAAAGTCAATTTTCACTAAATGGAAGTTGAAAAGCATCCAATAACAAATCTTCATTGTTAAACTTCATAGATAATCCATTTTTGTCAAGTTAATCGGAAGTTGAGAGTCTAAAGAACTTAATTTATGTTAATTAAATCACTGCAAAATAGTTTACATTTTGAAATTTGCAAAAGTTAGAAAAATGTTTTGTTGCAGAACCACTAGTTTGGAACTGATTTTATTTAAGAAGAAATCTCTGCCTTCAATATTGTAATTTTACAATGTTCATTTTTTGAGATTTTTGAAAATTCATCAACGAAAATGAGACCTGCGCCATTCTTTTAAGCGTCCCTTGTTCTATCCGAGAAAAAAATAAAAAATTGCAATGATTTTTAAGAAAATGTATTTTTAACTATTAGTGTTTTAAAAAAATGTACTTATTTAATGATTTGGAAAAGATTTCATTTAAGACGAAAATCTTTATTTTTAATATTGTACTGCTTTCCCAAAGTTAATTGTTGCCATTTTCGAAACTAGAGAGTTCACCGAAAATAAAACCAGCACCAGTTTTTTTATTGATAGAAATTTTCGAGAAGTTTCAGTAGAAATTTCCGAGAAATAATTTTGCCCTTTTCGAGAAAATTTTAATTTTTTGCAATTTCAAAGTCAGAATTTTCAACGAACATGAAATCCGTATTACTCTCTTAAAAGTTCTATACGCTATCCGGGGACAAAATTTAATCAAAATTACTGGTACCGGTTTTTGAGAAAAAAGATTGTTTAAACAAAATTAAAAATTGCCTATATTTCACTCAAAATTACGCAACAAATACTCAAATTTTCGAAAAATTGTACATGACCATATTTCAAAATATATCTTTAGCGAACAGATTTCATTACAGGAAAAAATCTATATCTTTATTATTTTAGTTGAAGGAAGACGCCGAAAAAATTTTGAACTTTTGCAATTTTTGAAAAATCAGGGTTTGCAACGAACATTACACTTGCTCCATTCTCTTAAACGTCCTTCACACTAGCTAATAATAAAGTTCAATAAAAAACGGAGCCGTTTTTTAATTGAAAATATTCCAGGGGCTTCTTCTAAAGTGCCTCCCCCCAAAAAAATTAAAATATCGGTTTCAAATTCCAATGGACACGTCATCAGCCAGATCGATTAGGGAATGTCAGTTTTGGAGAAAATCGGCTGACCTGTTCAGCCACTAGTGTTGTTCACAGACGGACAAACAGACGTTTTGCCCTCAATCAATTTTTCGGTACCAAGAACCCACAAAACATGTATTCTGGCTACACCACGTATTAGAGGATTTTCCTCCCTAAATTTAGCAACTGGATTTATCCACTTTTTCGTTGACCAGTCTATCGCGAACGGTGGAGGTGAGAGGACGTGCCTTCTACTCCGCGGTGTCTCGTGATTTCTAAGTTGTGCGTTGATTCATTGTGTCAAGTTGTGCGTCCACATTTTGTGTTCTGACTGGTGTGTAGTGTTTTCGTGACCAATTGTATTTCCTGTTTATAAAACTCTGTGTTTCAACTGGTGATATCAAAAAAATATGTTGCCTCCATAAGACGTAAACGATCGATATGGCCTCGGAGAACACCTCCCAGCCGGAATCTGAATTTATAATGGATTCGTCTACTACAAGTCAAGCTGAACTACAAACTCAGCTGTTTCTTCAACAACAATATCAGCAGCAGCAGCAGCAACAACTCATTTTACATCAGATACCACAAGGTACAGTGATAGCAATGCCATTTCCCTTTTTCCTCCTGCAGTACAGCCTGCAAGTTCAAGTCCAACCGATATAACAAATTCAGAACTTAATCGAACAACCCACGGTAATTCAAGTAGTGATAGCAACACTCATAAATGGCAAGTTGTTGTAAGCAAGCGCAAGAGATGTAAATCTCACAGCCCTGAAAGTCATAAACAATCGAAACGTCAAAGTGCAAATATAAGTGGCATACTATCATGCAATAGATTTGCAGATCTTGAACTAATTAATGACGATGAATCCAATGATAAAGTAATCGATGAAAGTCACAAATCCAGCAACATACAGAAGGAGCAAAAGCCACCGCCAATATTTCTCCCTGGGGTAAATGACTTTTACGTTATGTCAGAAACTTTACAAAAAGTCATGAAGAAGGAATAATTCTACTGCAAGCTTGTAGGTCAAGATAAATTTAAAATCTTACCGGCAACAACAGAAGCTTATCGATCACTTATTAAATACCTTACTAAAGAGAAATTGAGTTTCACAGCTGTCAGCTAAAACAAGAAAGAGCATTTAGGATAGTCTTAAAAAATATGCATCCTACAATAAATATTGATGAACTGAAAGCAGAAATAAAAGAAAACGGTCATACTGTAAGAAATATTCATAACTGCAAACACCGTGTAACAAAAGCTCCCTTACCGGTATTTTTTATTGATTTGGAACCAAAAGATAATAACAAAGACATTTATAAATTGCAGTACCTTCAAAACACCGAAATAATAATTGAAGCTCCAAGAGTAAAGCGTGATCTTGTGCAATGCCATCGCTGCCAAAGTTGGGATCACACGAAGCACTACGGCAACCATCCATATCGGTGCGTAGTATGCGGCGAGAATCACGATAGCAGAACTTGTGATAACAAGAAAAACAAGACGAAGCCTACAAAATGCGCCCTTTGTGAAGGTCCCCATAAAGCAAGTTATAAAGGGTGTGAAATTTTTCAAAAAATACGCAATAAAAAATATCCACAGGCGTCTAAAATTCCACAAGATTCAAACTACAGTGCTTCACAAAACAATATGAATACAGGTCATGAAAACTTCCCACCTACTTCGATAAATAATTTCTATCAGCGTAGTACTTATGCACAAGCACTGAAAAACTCGCAAAAGAAGGATAGTCTGAACAACAATGCAACAAACACGGAGTCTAATACTAAATTATTTTCAATAATACAACAGACTTTCGAAAGATTTGAAACTATACTCAACAGACAAGCAGAACAAATAATTACTCTTTTAAATCTTGTGTCAAAACTGCTAACTAAATAATGAACAAATCATATAAGATAGCAGCTTGGAACGCCAATGGCTTGCTACAACACCGAGAAGAAGTCAAGTGTTTTCTTCGGTTAACAAATACGGATATCATGCTCATTTCAGAAACTCATTTCACCAACAAAAACTTCTTCTCGCTTCAAGGATACAACATGTATTATACAAATCATCCGGATGGTACAGCACATGGAGGAACAGCTATACTTGTTCGGGAAAAAATTAAGCATCACTTAAATTCTCAATATAGCACCACGTATTTGCAGGCAACATCCATTCAAGTAAGAGATGCATTCGGAACATTGAATATTGCAGCAATATACTGCCCTCCGAAGCATAAAATCCAGAGTTCACAATTCGCAAGCTTCTTCAGAACACTTGGACCAAGATTTATTTCTGGCTGTGACTACAATTCTAAACATCCATTGTGGGGCTCCAGACTAACCTCCCCGAAAGGTAAATCTCTATATGAAACTATAATAAACGAAAATTTATCCTCGTACTCTTCTGGCCAACCCACTTATTGGCCGACAGACACTAACAAAATTCCTGATGTATTAGATTTCTTTATTGTAAAAGGAGTTAACCAAAGTTACATTCACACCTACTGGTCACAAGATCTATCGTCTGATCATTCACCAGTTCTACTAATCATTAGCTCAATCATTATTGAAGACAATAAGCAAACCTCAATCCACAACAATAGAACAGATTGGAAATATTTCTCAGAATGGCTAATTAATAACAGGACAGCTAATCTACCATGGAAAACTGCTTTCAACATAAATGAAGCTATAGAATACGTAACCAGACAACTCCATCAAGCTGCATGGCATTCTACACCAGAAATAAAGCAAAACAAAAAGCTATATATCCCACAAGTAATAAGAGAAAAGGTGAAATCAAAACGTAAATTAAAGAAACAATGGCAAATCGCTAAAGACCCAGCAGTCAAAAGAAGACTAAATTCAGCTTCGCAAAACCTCAAAAGATTACCTCAAGAATATCGAAACCACACTCTACAAGATAAACTCACAAAATTGATTCCGAATTCGAATTCAGAGTATTCTCTTTGGAAAACTACTAAATACTTGAAGAGACCGATACAACCTATTCCTCCCATCAGAAAAACCGACGAAGAAAAAACTGAATGCTCGCGTCCCATTTCTCTAACATCTTTTAACCATTTCCTTCACAAATATCTGCTACAGAAGAGGAAGAAATTTACAACTTCTTAGATTCACCATTGCAACTAGCTCTCCAAATCAAACCCGTAAGTGCTCGAGAAGTTGAAACAACAATCAAGAATTTACCAACTAAAAAAGCTCCCGGATACGATATGATTTCAGCAACAATTCTATGCCATCTACCAAGAAAACTAATAGCCTTACTTACTTCCATCTTCAATGCCATCCTAAGACTAGGACACTTCCCTGATCAATGGAAAATCGCTCAAGTAATAGTCATCCCTAAGCCCGGCAAACCAACACATGAAGTTGTATCATACAGACCTATTAGTCTACTGCCAATATTATCAAAAGTTTTTGAAAAACTGCTTCTGTCACGTTTAAATCCACTTCTACAAGAAAATGAAATAATACCTCATCATCAGTTTGGGTTCAGACAACGGCATTTGACTGTAGAACAAATTCATCGAGTAGTAAACGAAATTAGTGAATCGCTAGAAAATAAAGAATATTGTTCTGCTGTATTTCTAGACGTAAGCCAGGCTTTCGATAAGGTTTGGCACCCAGGTCTATTGTATAAAATTAAGAAAAATCTACCGTATCCTTACTATCACTTGTTAAAACACGTATCTTACAGAGAGGTATTTTCAAATAAAATTTAACGGTGAAACTTCAAAACTTATTCCTGTAAAGTCAGGAGTGCCTGAAGGAAGTGTGCTTGCACCTTTCCTTTATTCATTATATACTGCCGACATCCCATCATCTGTAAACGCATTGACAGCAACCTACGCGGACGACACAGCCATCTTAGCTCGACATGAAGATCCAGCAGAAGCATCTCGTCTCGTTGAAGAACATCTGCAATCCATCCAAAAGTGGCAGAAACGCTGACGACTCAAGATCAATGACAAGAAGTCTGTCCAAGTCACCTTCAGTCTGAAGCACGAAACGTGTCCACCTATAAAAATCGGATCGCAATGTATTCCTCAAAATGACTCGGCAAAATATCTCAGACTTACTCTGGACAGAAGACTCACATGGAAAAAACATATAAAGAAGAAACGAAAAGAATTAGACCTAAAACTTAGAGGGTTAAACTGGCTACTTGGAAGAAAATCATCGTTAAGCATCGCAAACAAAGTAATTGTGTATAAAGCAATATTAAAACCAGTATGGACATATGGAATTCAACTTTGGGGAACAGCTCAAAATTCTAACATTGAAATATTACAACGCTTCCAGTCTATAGCCTTAAGAAAATTTGTAAATGCCCCCTGGTACGTAACGAATGCAACATTACACAAAGACTTACAGATTCCAACTATAAAAGAAGAAATCAAGAATATCAGTGCAAAATACCTACAAAGACTACATAATCATCCGAATATTCTAGCCATCAACTTACTAGACAATAGTGACTCCACCAGACGACTTCAACGCCATCATACTTTAGACCTTCCATATCGACTTTAAATTATTCATTTCAGAAATTATAATTAATAGTTAATTTGTATTAATAATGTATCATTGGTGGAGTACGGTCATGGGATTTTACTCCTCTCATGTATTTGTTTACGTAAATCTATGTAATTTTGCCAAATGTTTGTTCACAAACAAATTACAAAATAAAATATAATAAAAAAAACTTTTTCGTTACCAGGGCCCGGCATCTTAGTGCCTTAGTTTTTTATGTCGAAAATTCGTTGCTTTTTCCCGCAGCATTACGTAATTTTCTCTCTTGTTCGTAAGCGGCAGCGAGAAAGTACAAAGTTGACCATTATCATTGCGATTTCAAAAACAAAGAGTTTTTTATTTAAATCATATTAAGATTTAGTTTTATAGAGAAGATGCCATTAAGGAACAATATCATCATTTTTGTAGTTTTGCGATGTTTATTACTTTCTAGCTGTCGCTTACGCAGTAGAGAGAAAGTTATGTAACGCTGCGTGAAAATACGGCGAATTTTTGGCAAAAAATTCTTATTACAGGGACGTGGTAACGAAAAAGTGGATAAATCAAGTTGTGAAATTTAGAAAAATATCCTCTATCACGTGGTGCAGCCAGAATCCTTGTTTATTGGGTCTGTCTTATCGAAAAATCGAATGACCGCAAAACATCTGTCCGTCCGCCCGTCTGTATGTTCGTCCGTCTGTGAACAACGCTAGCGGCTAAACCGTTCTGTCGATTTTCTCCAAAATCAATATTCCCCAATCGATCTGGCTGAGTCGCGGCCCTTTGAATTTGAAGTCAAATTTTACAATTGTCGGAAAATTGAAAAAAACTTTCCCCGGACACTTAAATATTTGTCATAAATCTTTCTCTGTCTCCCTCCCTCTCTCTCTCTCTCTCTCTCTCTCTCTCTCTCTCTCTCTCTCTATATATATATATATATATATATATATATATATATATATATATGTGTGTGTGTGTGTGTGTGTGTGTGTGTGTGTGCGTGTGTGTGTGTGTTTGTGTTTTATGTGTGTGAATTACAAAACTGGACACACTAAATACATTTCGCATTTTTAAATTATATGTCATTAATTAGTGAATACAAACATTTTTAGTCTCCTATGCAATGTTCACTTCAGTAATAACCATACATAAAGCAAATCACTCAGTTGTTTCAGTTTCCAATTAACAACCGTCAACACCTACAAGGTTGGCCATCTGCTGAGAGTCAAAAAGTACCCGAGTCACTGACTGAAGTACTTTCTGCCTCTCAACAACAAAACTGTCCGGGTCTGTTTACCCATTTATAAGGCCGACCAGAAGCCCATTGTTGCACTCAAATGTCCGTCTACTCCCGAAGATTATAAATTATGCCTAAACACGACACCGTAACTTGACTCAGACTCCTTATGGATCTCAGCGATTCAATTGTGTAAATATTTCCTACATTTCACGCATAATTACGCGAACGCTATGTCGAAAAATTTTGCTTGACCTTATTTAAAGAACAGATTTTATTAATGAAAAAATCTATCTTCAATATCAAAGTTGTAGGAAGACACCGAAATAAAAATTGAACTTATGATTTTTTTAAATCAGGGGATTTTGGGGAAAACGAGGCCTGCATTGTTTTAAGCATGTTTTGTTCAGCCCAAGGAAATTGTTTAATGAAAAAATGTTAAGGTTAAATGTTAAATACAATTTTTCGGTATCAAGGATCTACAAACCGAGGATTCTGAGAATATAGCGTGTTAGAGGATGCATTTTCAAGAACTCGATTTACTCAGTTTCCTGATACCAAGGTTCAACAAAATGAGTTTTTCTGTTTTTCGGTGTGACTGGTTCCCACATCCTATTTTCGAGAAAATCATAGATTTTTCTCTGCATTACCTAACTTCCTCTGCACTACGTATATTACTCCTTATATACGTACGCATTCGAGAAAATAATATACAGATATGCATGCTTGTGGAATATTTTTTTAGGAGCTACATACTCCATTCTTTGTTCTGGTACCGACGGCTCTTCCTCTCGGCAGCCCTGTTACCTAGACATACACATTCACACACAACCATTACTGTATTTTAGGGCCATTCTCCGGGCAGACTCAATGAGAATCTTTCGTCCCTCACCGTAATGCGCAGCATTGGAAGGACCTGGATGCTATCAGGTGATTGGAAATTTTGATCGGAAACCTGATTTTTTCAGAAAAAATTAATAGTATTTGTGATTGAACTAATTTCTACACTTCTGTTGTCGATGATCTACAATTTATGGTAATTTCTAAGTCAATATTCAATCTGAACTGCCGATTTTTCTCCGGAAAAGTACAGAAAAATTGTGCTTCGTAAGAAATACAGGATTCGATTAAGGAAAGCATATTATGTGTTGCATATTACATAGAGGAAAGTAAAATGCACATACAATTATTGTACAAAATTACCAAATATGATTACTGTAACTCCCTATTCGCTTATGTTGCGACCTGCTATAAAGCGTGAGCAAAAATCAACGTTTAGAGCGGAGTCTGAAAGTTGAAGAATAAAGATAGAATATAAGTTCTCTTATCTCTCCACTATTCTAAATTGAGATGTAGTAGTATTTATGTTTCATCGAACATAACCTTTTAAAATCGACTTTTGACTGGCTAGTTTGGACAAATAGCGCACTCTGCAGCGCATCCTTGCATCCGTGATGATTAGGAACGCCACTGCTTATACCAGGGCCCGCCCGAAGGGGATTCGTGGCGTCGGGCCAGATGCCGGCTCCACGAGACGAGCAAGAAGTCGCAGGCGTAGAGCAAGGCAACGCAACGCAAGCGGCCTGTTATTTCTACTTTCCCCCCTTACTTTGCAAGAAGATACAGTATTGTATTGTAAAGTATTGTAAAGTGAATAAATATTGTGCCTACGTAGAGTAAATGACTTCCTCTGATAGTCTTTGGGGGTCTGAACTCGCCCAGGGTCTTGGTAGTGTAGGCAATGCTAGTTAACCTACACCAGTAAGTGCCGAGAAGCCCTCCTGTAATGGGATCGCAACCGTATGGCCGTAATAGCCGCCTGTAATGGGTTTGCCGTTGCGTGGCCGACAAGTCCACTCTCTCACCTCCTCGCGGTGCCCCTGGTAATGCATCTCGGGGCAACTCGAGGTGCAGCCAAGAGGGATGGGCGAAAGGCGAGTCTCCGGCGCCTTAAAACGGGAGCATCTAGCTAAGGGAAGGAAATCCCTAACAGAAAAACCATCTCGGGGACCCCACGTCACGGGGGAAGGGGGTTGGGGGTCTGCAGCCCACGACCCCGTCGTGCTCCTCGGAGCGACTGGCAGCGGACACTTTGGACGAAGCCTCGGACGCGGGAGCGCATGGTGGCGCGCCCCGTGAACAACAGGCCACCGTTTATGACGACCCTAGCTTGGAACGGTTCACGATTAGGATTCCCTTCGAGGCGAGTCGTTGCGCATATTGTGCCCAGAAAAGGGGTGGAGGCTATATGGCCACTGATCTGAATAACATGGTTCGGCATCACGATACTATCCATAGTGATGTCCCCCTAATCTTTTCATGCTCCAAATGCAGCAAGAATTACAAAGGTAAGCTCTCCGCTTTGAGTCATTTTCCTAAATGTCCAGGTCCGAAAACATCTAAAGGAGATTTTATATGTGAGTTATGCTCCGCCAACTTTGCAACTAAATCAGGGCTCTCACAACATTTGCGCCATGCTCATCCAGACGCAGCTAATAAAGCTCGAGCTGCCAAGGCACAACGTAGTGGTAGGACTGCTATGCCTAGAGCAGGGAAAATCTTCTCTTCGGATGATATTATGAAAATGGCTGCATTGGAGAAAGAGCAACCAGAGGCGTCGAACGAGAATTTGGCTGCTCTGCTGGGTAAGACTGCCCGACAGGTGGGTGAGAAAAGAAGAGAGACTTCATATCGAAGATATTTAGCAGCCATTGGAGATGTAGCTACTGTGATTGCTGAATCATCATTGTCCCCATCTGATGGTCGGAGGTCCGATGATTCAGTTAGACCTTCTACTAGTGCTGCTGTTATCGCATCGCCTCCCAGGGTTATTAGCCCTCCGAAAACTCCAGTGAGCCAAATTCCTATGCTGATTTCTTCTTCTCCCCTGTATCGAAGGCCTAACCTCAAGACAAGAAGAAAGTCGGTGATCCCCTGTTCTGACACTCTTCCAAAGGGGGCCGAAACGTCTTTACAGGTAGAGATAAGCAAACAGCCTCGTGTTGATTCCCTTCCAAAAAGTCGGCCCACAGACAGTGACCCAGAGGAACTTGCAAAAGTAGACATTACCTCCCCAGAAGCAGATAGGGGGCGATTCCCTTACGAGGAGGCCGCTACAGTTTCAGAGATGAATCAGGAGCTTTCGGGTGTGCCCGTCCTCTTTGATTCTGTTTTATGTGTTATTGACACGGCCCGTTCCGACACCGCTGGTCGGTTAGGATGGGACCAAACTTTTATTGAGTCCCCGGCTGCTATGACGCCCGGGGACGCAACTACTGAAACTAGTCTTAACAGGGCCACACTAGATGCCACACCTAACTGGAAGGAAAACATTTCAACATGGATAGGAACATGGGGTATTTCTCAAACTAATGTAGATCAAGAACTCTTTGAGGTGGGAAATGAACTCAAAAGAAATATTCAATCCCAGGACCAATTGAACGAGACCTATGCCAGGTTGGTAGAGATTTTGGGGGGCTCCTCTGTACCCACCACCACCAGGCCTAAAAAGCCCCGTAGGCATGGAGGCAAACGCGCCAGGAAGCGCTACTCTTATGCTAGGGCGCAGGATCTTTTCAAGAATGATCCAGCGCTTTTGGCAAAGTGCATTAGAACGGGCATTGACTGTACTAGTGTCGACCAACAGCCCCTTAACAGGGATGAGGTTAATGACGTGTACAAATCCATTTGGGGTAATACGCCCCCAATTCGGCTTTCCGAATTAAGAGAGGATGATAAATTTTCGACACCTGAAATGGACCCAGACACAATTCTATACGCGGTGCAAGTTGCCGAAATTAAAAGTCGGCTGGCTGGGATGAAAAATGCCACAGCTCCAGGACCAGATAAGATAAAAGTTAGCAATATATCTCAGGAGCAAAAATTGAAATATTGTCCCTAATGTACACCCAAATTTTATACACTGGTTTTGTGCCTTCTGGGTGGAAAGCAAATCTCACCATCCTTATACCAAAAGAGGGTAAGGATAATAAGTTTGTCACTAACTATCGCCCAATCACAATTAGTTCCCTGCTGTGCAGAATCTTTTGGGGCATTATGGACAAACGCATTCGATCCGTGGTGACGTTCAATCCACGGCAAAAAGGGTTTATTCCTGAACCTGGCTGTTTCGCCAACGTTCAAATTCTTCACGAAGCAGTCAGTGACATGAAAAAAGTAGAGGGTGGTGTCGGCGCTGTGCTAGACATATCTAAAGCATTTGACACTGTTCCTCACGCGGCGATTCGGTGGGCTCTATCCAGGAAAGGGATCCCCGACGCCTTTACCAATTTGGTAATGGACTCTTACACCGACGTTTCCACAGTCATTCAGCACCCCTCGAAAGGCATTGAGGTGCCAATTCGTAGAGGAGTTAAACAGGGGGACCCCTTGTCCCCACTCCTTTTTAACCTCATTATGGAGTGCTTGCTTGAGAAATTGGATAACATGTCGGGATATCCGCTATTGGAAAGGAGTGTATCCGTATTAGCATTTGCTGATGATCTGGTGCTGTTAGCAAAAGATGCCCCACGAGCTCAAGAATTGGTTGATATTGTGTTGGAATATCTTGGGGCCCCCGGAATGACATTGTCAGTCGCGAAGTGCTCATCATTCCAAATTACAACCTTTGAACGATCCTGGTTCATTGAAGACCCTTGTCTGGAAAGGTTGGGGGAGAGAATTCCTCTGGTCAGTGATGATCATACCATAACATACTTAAGGGTGAACTACTCTATCTGGAACGGCTTCCCATCCATATCGAATTTGATGGAAGCAGTGACGAGGCTGCAGAAGGCGCATTTAAAGCCCACTCAGAAATTGGCATTACTTCACACCTACATAATGCCACATTACCTCTACCAATTAGTTTTATCGATGCCATCTATGTCGATGCTCAGGGAAGCGGACTGTCAAATCAGAGTGGCAGTCAAACAGTTCCTACAGCTGCATATGAGTACTGCAGATGGCTTATTTTACCTGTCCAAGAGAGCTGGAGGACTGGGATTGCTGCGGCTCGCCCAACACGTTCCTAGGGTAGCGCTGAACCTAGGGTTACGACTAGAGAAATCTGCAGATCCCATTTGCAGATGGCTGAGCTCCTGTCCGAGTTTCTACCAACGGACATTTAAAACCGCCAAAGCATTGAGACTCAACATGCCCTATACCGAACAAGATTTAAGATCTTATAAGAAGAAATGCACCGATGACGAGATAGCCGCCTGGGAGAAGCTGGGATCCCAAGGGAGAGCGGTTAAGGCGCATATAAACGATCCGATTGGAAATGCCTTTTTGAAAGACTATAATCTTCTGAAACCTGGTCTTTTTATCACTGCTCTCCAATTGAGATCAAATACCGCTGCCAATAAAACTACTCTTAGTAGAGGAAGGTCCAGAGAGGATGTATACTGCAGGAAGTGCAATACAGCGGTAGAAACTATGAATCACATCCTCGGTCAGTGCATTTTTACGAAACCAGCTAGAATAAAGCGTCATGACGAGATAAAGAACTTTATCGAGGGGAAGATGCTCCGGAAATCAGACACTGTGGTGTCTACGGAAGCCACTTTCTCCGTTGCCGAAGGGGTTAGACTCAAACCTGACCTGGTAATAAAAAGCCGGGAGGGGGTCCATGTGGTCGATGTGACTGTCCGCCGCGAATGGGTCTAACCTTCTAAAAGCAGGGGAGGAAAAAGTGGTAAAGTACCAACCAGTCATTCCCCTGGCAGCCCAACTTCATGGAGTGCCCAACGCCAGAATCCTGCCTGTGGTGGTTGGAACCTCTGGGGCTATGCCACTATCAACAGTCAGTGCCCTCAAGACGTTGGGGATCATGTCTCGGGGAGATTTACTGACTATCTCGTTAATTGCTCTCAGATGCTCTATTAAGATTTACACACAATTTGTAAATTACGATGGAGCAATTTAGCATTGCTGGCAGTAAATGCAGAAAATGAACTTCTTGATCCCATGGGGAAGTCTAGGGAACCCAGGGGATCCGACAATGCCTAGAATACACCAAGTTACCACGCTTTTAAGTGGGAAGTGTATGCTATTTAATGTAGCATATAGAAAATTGTGTACTCAAATTCCATGTTTTGTGGGTCCTTGATACCGAAACATAGATTGATGGCACGTCTCTGCCTGTCTCTTTCACTCTCGCTCTCTCTCTCCCTTTCTCTTGCTCGCTCTCTCGCCTTCTCTCTCTCGCGCTGTCTCGCTCCCTCTCTCTGTCTCGCTCTCTCTCGCCTCTCTCGTTCTCTCCTTCGCTCTCTCTCTCTCGCTCTCTCTCTCTCTCGGTCGTTCTCTCTCTCTGTCCGTCCACCTGGCTAGCCGTCTATCGGACCGTTTGTCTGTCATCAACGCGTGCCTAAACTATTCAGTTGATTTTGTCGAAAATTGAACTCCCTGAACATTCTAAACGAACTCGAGGTCCTGTGAATTTGGAACACATACTTTAACGTTCGAGACTATTTCATGTGAAGCCTCAATAACTTTTTCAGACTTCTAAAAAATGGCTCCAAATTTTTTGATTAAAATTTGTCTCTTTGAATTTTTGGAAATTTCAAAAGTTCGAAATGATTCTTGTATGTGTTGTATTCGCATCACTATATGTTGGGAATACTGTAAAATCGTAGATGACTTGTACTCAAATGTGCTTATTATTAGTTACTGATTTTTCTTTGGGAAATGTAGCAAGCAATGCTTCAAGAACCCTTGATTAGTTGCGATCTTGGGTGTTTGTAAATTTTCAAAGGATAAATAACCGACTGAGATGGCTCGCGGCATCATGTGATGTCACTGCAATGCCTCTGATCGGGAGGGCCTTGGGTTAGATTAGCAGAATTTTCGATACTAGCTACATAGCTTTACCGAATTCCGCTGCTTGCTGCCTGGAGGAGAAATCGTATGGCCGTGTGCTCTGATCGGTAGGTTTCCGTGGATTCTCCTTTAAACATCAGGCGAATGCCGGAGCAGTACCCTAATAAAAGGGTCACGGACCGTGCGCTTCTTTCCTCCCTCTTCATTGTCTTATCCGCACCACTACTTACACTTACACATACATGTCGGGCTCGACCATGCGGGTGCTGTTCCCGCTGGGGGGAGATTCCTGGATAGAAAAAACAATCGCAAGTCAACGTGTAGGTCGGCGCCGGATCTCATCATTCAGCTCGAAAACTAAAAGCATGCACTACACCTACGGGACTAATGACAATTTTCGTTGATGCGCCCGGGCACCCGTAATAGTAGTCGAACGTTTCAATGATTTAGGTGAAGAAGTTTTGCCGTCGCATGAATATGTAATGAAGTGCTATTTCCTCATCTGACGTAACCTTAAACTAAATACTGCAGCGTAGGAGTCAACTGTAAGTAAAATATGTGATATTTTGGTTCAAAAATTCACCAAACATTTTTCACTAAAATTCACTAAACTGAAGGAATTAATTAAATTGTGAAATTGTTCTTTCTCACAAGATTCGACACGAAAATCAATGTTAAAATCTCTGCGTACAACAATGTATTCGAAAGGGCGATTGCTGACTTTAATGTTATCTCCAGTTTTTGTAAGAAAAAATATAATCTGGAGCTTTGTTGGAGGCGTCTAGAAGCAAAGTAATATCATCTTTAGTGAAGGAAGATGTAGAATAGCAATTTCGAAAACATTTTCAACGGAATGCACATTTAATTCTGTCAAGAAGATAGAATCGATATTATTTCTAGCGTAAATACAAGAACCCCCATATGTAGGATCTCTTTACGATACTCTCTCTCTACAATAAAAGCCTGCGAGGTCAGCATCAGGTGTAGATGAATTGGTAGTGGGAATGGGAGAAACAGGAGTTGGTTCAGAGGAGGATATAAGAGGTTACGAAATAAGGGTGGGGTGGAGAACGTAAGGAAGGTGAAAGGGATGGATTTTTGGCAGGAGAATGCGTAGGACTGGAATAAAAAATAGTAAAACTGAATTAAAAATAGTAGTAGGTTGAATAATGGCAAAGTTAGGAAATGGCATTGGCATACTCATAATACAAACAGATCGGTATAATGTAATTACTGGTATGTGTTACAATGGATCACCTAAGACAGTAGTAAGTCAATACTTACTAATTAGTAGGTAGGAGATAATAGGAATAAGAAGTTACTGAATCGGTTCCCAAAAAACATCACCTTCATGAATATCCAAAATGCCTAAGAACAAAAAAATGACAACGCAAGATAAATGTATTTTCTTTTGTACACTTGCCGTGCCATATTCCATCTTGGAGATATTACCCTTAAATGCCTCGTTAGAAAAACCCAAGTATAAGTGCTGTATGAAACACATTCACAAAGCTTGATACGACTTACATCTTTCATGGTGAAATGATTTGAAAACCAGAAAGAAAAGCGTTGTGTCAATACATTACACTGATAGAAACTGTAACAAATTTCGTGAATCAAGTAAATTGGAGCAATCATGAAACACCTGCTTTTCAACCCAAAGCCGCTGCCAGACAGGAAGGCACCATCTGCAGAGAATGCTCACACAATGTCCAACTCTGCAGTCACATCTGCAAACCTCCCTAAATAGATCAGACAGAGTAGTTGGAGGGTAACTTCCTACTGAGAATGGAGGAAAGATGGCGGCCATGCCTGTCGGCTGAAATAAGTACCTGTTTTTTGGCTCAGTACGAATGTCTTTGTTTTCAAGTGGGCTAGGATGCGCAGCTTTACGTGTTTTGGTTTTAACGCGCTTCCTAGCCTGTTTGCGTTGGTTTGTGCATGTATTTGTCGATGGTAGGGAAGGGTTGTGATGACCAGGATGGCGAGGAAAATCTGTTTCATAATCTATAACATTAAATTTGTTTTGAGTTGCGACTGGATGTTGTGTCTGTGCCTTGTATGCAATCACGGGTGCACGGTTGGGAAGATTCGCTGTGTTGCCGACTTGTACCCAACCGTCTGTGTGGAGAACAACCCCTTCCAACCTTCGGATATGTTGATTGTTTACGTGTGTGAAGGGTTTCAGAAGTTCGGCTTTGAGAGAATAGAGTAAAAAGAATAGAACGACCAAAAGTCATGTCACGAATGTGTTTTTGGAATAAATGCAAGAAAACTCAGATAAGAGCAACAAGCACCAAGCTTAATATTCTAAAAGTGTAAGATTGATGTGTATTCGATAAATTAAAAGTAATATTCAATACAAAAATGAAGGTATGCTATCCACAAAATCTATTGAAGCTAGTACTTGCGAAATTTGGCTATGTGGCTACGTAGGTTTGCGTCCACTTAAGCTGCAACTGTTTAATACAACCAGTAGATTATTCCTTACCATAATTAGATAAAAGATATTTTTTGAAAGTTTGTGTTTCAAATTCTATATTTCCATGACAAATTCAAAACTATTCGATACACCGTCCTCGTAATATTCAAAACAACGGAATCGTCACTTGTCAAAAAAAAACAATAAATCTTTCAGTAATTAAATTAGCACAGATATTTAATATCGGAAATAAACTGAACTGTTTATTGGTTTTGACACTTATCACCACCTCGTGAAGCTGAAAATCGTTGAGGTTTCAGTATCCGTTTAAAAATCGTAATCTATTGGTTTGTCTTTGTTATAGCAAGAAAATCAGTCGAAATTATATTTTCAGCTAACCTGCAACAAGTAATAAAAGCACTTAAACACACCGGGTACAGTCAAATCGCTAAAAATAGTAGATAAATCACAAAATTTCAAGAGCACAACCAGATGCGTTTGTCTCGTAAGATGGCGTGCACTAGTGTCAAAAAGTAAAAGAAAATATTCGTCTGATTTGGATGAATTTCAAAATTATTTATTAAATACTTGTGCACTTTCCTTTATACGCTCGTTAACTCTCATTTCCAATGCTTCTTTATGCACAGATATTTTCAAAACCAGATATTTTCCAGATATTTTCAAAACAGCAAAAATTAACTTTTTAAAAAAGGCAACAAAAATGAAATTCGAAATTATCAACCAATTTCTCTTTTGTCAATTTTCTCAATAATAGTAGACAGGCTATTCTGGATGCGAATGGAAACTTTTCTCAGGGAAAACGTTTCGTTTTCAGACTCACAACCCGGTTTTAGAAAATCAGAATCTACACAAATTACCATTTGTACTTTTCTTAAAAATGTTGCTTCATCAATGGACCAAAATGAAGCACCATTTGGAATATTCTTAGATCTTTCAAAAGCTTTTGACGTTAGTGACATCTTGCTCTCAAAATTACCTTTATACTGAATTCGCAGTATTGCCCTAGATTGAATAATCTCTGACCTTAAACGTCAATCTCCGAAACATCGAGTAGAAATACCGTACTGGTACAAAAGAACATTATTTACTTATCTTTCCAATTCTTTGCCAATAAAGAATAGGGTCCCGCGAGGTTAGATCTCAGGTCCTCTTTTTTATACGTAAACGATATACATACATTACGAACACACATTAAAACTGGAAGAATATTTCTGTTCACCGATGGCACCAATGTTCTTTGCAATAAAAATAATAAGTAATACGATTTCAGAAGTTTCGAATTGTTTACGTAACAACAAATTTATAAACGAAGAAAACTAATAAATCAAGGAAAAAGTGTTTCAATTCATTATTGCTTTTAAAATCAGCTACCACGTGCTCCATTGAAAACGAACAATATGCAATTGGCTGATATTGAGATACAATTTCTGGGTCTCTCAATACTGTGAAATCTCAAATAGAACGTATATATAATAGAATTAAACACTAAATTAGGTTCTTTATATTATATATCCAGAATTCTTTCAAATTCTGCATCTCTTTATCTCGTTGCATATATTTTGCAAATGTACATTCCCTCCTGAGATAAGCCATAATATTCGGGGGAAGCTCAATCTATCCATGTGATTCGTGCAAGCCTCTCTTCACTGAGCTTGGAATCTTACCATTGCATTGCCTATTTATTTACGAATCTGTAAAATTGGTCAAAACTGACTTACTTAACGGCGGGAACATATTTTCATGCAATACTGATATTTATAATTACAACATACGTCACAGAAATCACATTCATCGAGTATCAGTATCAATAGTTTACTGCAAGAAATCCACATTACATGTAGTACGTTTCCTTACAACACTTTGCCACATGGCATTAATCAGTACATAAATTGAACTTGGAAGTAAAATATTTTATGTTTCGTAACTGTTTCTGTACAATTACAGACTGTACTTATCATCCGAAAGAAAAACGTTTATTTTAACCTCTAATAATAGGTTGGGTAACTTTTTCTCTGGAATTGTTTTAATTCCTCTTTTATTTGCTTAATTTTGATCTTAGAAATATGTGAAAATTATTAATTTGCGATTTGAATAAATAAAAGGCGAAATCAATAAGAAAATGATGTGGTTGTAGTAGCGAGCACAATCCATTTAGGACTACGCATTACACTATATGAATTGTGGTTGCGTTCAGAACCACTTCATACAATTCCTGAAAAAAATATATCCAGTCACAAATAATCGTGTGCACGGTGGTCCTCACAATATCTTTCAGATCGTCAACAAGTCGTAGTATCAGATGAAAAACGATCC
The DNA here is from genome assembly GCA_011170035.1 of Teleogryllus occipitalis. Taxonomy (NCBI): domain Eukaryota; kingdom Metazoa; phylum Arthropoda; class Insecta; order Orthoptera; family Gryllidae; genus Teleogryllus; species Teleogryllus occipitalis. The sequence goes on along the minus strand of BLKR01005072.1, from coordinate 21,710 downwards.
AGTGCCATCAGAACCACCCGGGGTATTCCACAGGGAACAGTTCTAGGACCATTAGCATTCTTAATTTACGTAAACGACGTAGGACAATGTCTGAAATACTGTCGCCATAAAATGTACGCAGATGACCTTCAACTATATGTCAGCGGATATCCGTCGGAGCTAGACTCTTTAAGTTCAGAAAATAAATGAGGATCAAAACGCTCTCAATAAATGGACCGCAACCCTAGGACTTTTATTAAACCCAAAGTTTACTGATAGGCTCCCGCAACGACATCAACAAATTAGATAAATCCCTTCCGTCCATTAGTATAAATGACTCTCCTCTACCCTGGTGTAACGATGTAAAGAACCTAGGAATTCACATAGATAGCACTCTCAGCTGGACTACGTAAGATTTGTCAAAAAGTCTTCAAAGGCCTCCATTCCCTTAAACGCGTACGAGAACTACTTCCTATAAACACACGTCTGAACTTGATTAATTCATTGATTATGCCCCATTTCGATTACTGTGATTTCTTGTTCACTGACTTAAAAACTGAGCCACAACGGGTTGCAAACAGCACAAAACGCATGCATCCGTTTCATATTCGATCTTCGTAAGTACGGTCACGAATCTGCGTACTACAGACAGACAAAAATTATCTCATTATTAATTCAATTATTAAAATAATTTCAATAAAAATTATCATATTAATTCAATTTATATGCAGTTGAAAAAGTTTTTGAAATAACAGTCGTACATCTTACTACGCTCAAAATAATCTTACTTTGCATCTACAGACCTCTAACAAAGCAAGCTTTACATTATTTCAATTTCTTAGAAAATCTAGAGATAACTCTGAACAAAATTAGCAATCTCTCTTTTAAATCCATTGTTGTATGTGGAGATTTCAATATTGATTTTCTGAGCGAATCTCACGAAAAAGAGCAGTTTCTCAATTTAATTCATTCTTTTAATTTAGATATCACAGTGAACGTACCTACACGGAATACTTTTAAATCACAAACAGCAATAGATCAAATTATAATTAACAAAACCACAACGAATAATCTAGGTTACAGTGACCACGATGCACAAATTCTTACAATTACTAATAACATGAATACTGACACAGTAAGTAAAACACGCATGTGCAGAGCATTTACTAAAGTTAACATAAAATTATTTACGGACTACTTGCCGAAAGAATCATGGGAGGCTATTGATACAAATGAAAAATATAATTTATTTTTCTCAAAGCTTTCATTTCTCTTTAACGCGTGCTTTCCTATTAAAAAGAGAAAAATAAACATTTCACGAAAAAGTAATACTTGGATCACACAAGGAATTACAACATGTAAAAATCGTGTAAAAATAAACGTACGCTCTACTTTATTTCTAAACATCATAACGTATACTTCCGAGAATACAAAAGAATGTTAAGGAAAATAATAGTTCAGGCAAAAGTAATGAAAAATAATGAGGATATTTTGAACGCTAAAAACAAAACTAAAACAATGTGGAACATCGTAAAAAATACGACCACGTCATCACGACAATTCGTAGAGAATGTTGTTTTAAAGGATAATGAAAGAGAAACAAGTAATCCAGAAAAAGTTGCGAATATCTTCAACCAACACTTTTCTAGAATTGCGGTTGATACCACGAAGGGACTAAAACCACAAAATTCAACATCATATGCTTCACAAAAAAATTTCGGCACGATGTTTATTTACGAAACTCCTTCTATCGAAATCCTCAGAATAGTCAGTAAACTAAAAACTAAATATTCATCTGGTTTAGATGAATTTCTGGATTGTTTATTAAAAACGTGTGCACCTGCCATTATACACCCATTAACTCACATTTTCAATGCTTCTTTGTGCACAGGAATATTTCCAGATATTTTCAAAACAGCAAAAATTAAGCCACTTTTTAACAAAGGGAACAAAAATTAAATTCAAAATTACCGGCCAATTTCTCTTTTGTCAGTGTTCTCAAAAATATTAGAGAGGCTTTTCTATACGCGAATGGAAACTTTCCTCAGGAAAAACGAAGCGTTTTCAGACTCGCAACACAGTTTCAGGAAATCAAAATCTACTGAAACTGCCACTTTTTCTTTCCTTAAAGATGTTGCTTCATCAATGAAGAACCCATTGGGATATTTTTAGATCTTTCGAAAGCTTTTGACGTTATTAACCATAACATCTTGCTCTCAAAATTACCTTCTTATGGAATTCGCGGTATTGCCCTAGATTGGATAACCTCGTACCTTAAACATCGATCTCCAAGAGTAGAAATACCGTACTGGCACGATAGAACATTATTTACTTATCTTTCCAATTCTTTGCCAATTGAACATGGGATCCCACAAGGTTCGATCTTAGTTCCTATCTTCTTTCTGTTGTACGTAAACGATATGTCCTCATCTATTAAAAATGGAAGAACAGTTCTGTTTGCTGATGACACGAATGTTCTTTGCAAAAAAAGAAACAATAGTACAATTTCAGAAGTTTCAAATTGGTTTTGTAATAACTTAAAAGTTAACGAAGGAAAAACTGTTTAAATGCAATTTTGCGTTTAAAATCGGCAATCGTATGCTCCATTGAAAATGAACAATATGCAATTAACTGTTGTTAAGGTAACAAAATTTCTAGGTCTCTCAATTCAATCAAACCTCAAATGGAATGTACATATAACAGAATTAAACACTAAATTAAGCTGATTATGTTATGCATTCAGAATTCTTTCTAATTCTGTCAGCCTTCATGCAGCTCGTTGAATGTATTTTGCAAATGTACATTCACGCCTGATGAGATAGGGCCTAATCTTCTGGGGAAGCTCATCCTTTAGTGCCCAGACATTTAGATTGCAAAAGAAAATTATTCGAATAATGAAAAAATCCCATCCCCGTAATTCGTGCAGGCCTCTTTTCATTGAGCTTGGAATCTTACCATTGCCTTGCCTATTTATTTATGAGTCTGTAGTTTTTGTCAAAACTGACTTACTTAACGGTGGGAACTTATTTTCATGTAATACTGATATTTATAGTTACAACACTCGACGTAGAAATCATGTTCATCAAGTGTCAGTATCAACAGCTCACTACAAGAAATCCACATACAATACATGTACGTTACTTTACAACGCATTGCCAGATGAAATTAAACAATTAAAATTGGTACACAAATTTAAGTTAAAAGTAAAATCTTTTCTGCTACAAAACTGTTTCTATACAATTAGAGACTATACTGATCGTCAAAAAGAAAAATAATGTTTACTTTAACAAAACCAAGATATAGTATAATGAATTAGTTTACATTTGCATTGTATAATTTAAAAAAAGACTCAATATGCCTGTAACAAGTAATGTACTTCAGCTTCCGGGTCAATGACCCCCATCTCGATCGGGTTTTTGTCCAGTTTCCCTGATCCATTGAGCAAATGCTGAGATGGCCCCTTGATTTGCTTCTGGACGTAAATGTAGCTTCACTATGCGCACGTTTTGTTGAACTTTCCTTTTGCTTGTAGTGGTAGTAGAACTTAGGTTGAGTTTCTATTTTGTTAACAATACAGAAAAATCAAATCTGTTCGTTCCTTTACCGTTAAAAATAAGTTTTCTATAATTCGGCAACGAAAATATCTAGTTTTTGAAATGTTAATCTCTCGCTTTTTTAAATTTATTATTATTACTATTATTTTTCATCTTTCAACTATTAATAGTTAAATTCTTGGGAAGGGATTCTGAAACTCAAGGAAGCGTGCGCAGATGATTTTCTCCCCTATACGTCACATACAGTTTTTGACTGTTTTTGTCTAAATAAATAAATAAGTAAAAATCTCTATCGAAAAAAGAAAAATATTGCATAGGATCTTGCTTCTCCATAAAATCTTTTACAACGGTCTTCAAACACACCTGTCTAAGAATTTCAAAATGCTAACACTAGAGCGATCACGTTCGGCATTATTGCTGAGCATACCTCGACACAACACTGTATCGTACAGTAAATCTTACACTGTTACAGTAATTCGAAAATGGAACTCACTACCTACACATCTTAAGAGAATTAGCAACTTTAGAAAATTCAAAACTCAACTTGGTCTCTGGATAAAAAATAATGAAATGTAGTTGATATACGCTCTCTCTTCTATCCACAATTTTATTTTAATTTTTTTAAAAAATGATCATAATCCCTTTATTACATATCAACCTCCATGTTAGACCATTTCTTTGAAGTCTTGTTTTCGAAAATATTTCTTCCCACTCCTTCCCTGCTGGCCATCTTCCTCCTTTCCTACTTCAGGATACAGTGAAAGCTTATACTATTACAGCTGGTACAAGGTTTAAAATTCGAGAAATTACATAGCAATATCTAAAGTACACACTTTGCTACTATAATGAAATAGATTTTTAAATGTAAAATAAGAACATTTTATGTAAAACTATAGCTTATAAATCTTTCTGAAATCATTATGTACGTCACTTTTATTATTCTTGCTATTATTGTCACAGAGAAAATCAGTACTGTCACCATTATTTTACTGACACCTTCTGTATTTTATACTGTAAGATATCCTTCTGTAAGTGCGTCTACCTAATGTGAAATTTTTTTATTATTTGTGATTAATGTGAAAATTTTTCATGTTTTTGTTCGAGATTATGTATTGGTTTATGTCCTCAAGTACTACCTGTTGTTATGTAATTGTAAAATTATATGTACTATATTTTTCCTTCTGACCCCCCTATCCTTTTCGAAAAATTTCCATTTCTTTATTCTCTCCTCTTGTCCACCACCATTTTCTTTTCTTTCCCTTTTCTTTGTTTTTCACTCTCAATTCTGATATTTCCTGCTCTCAATGTTTCGGCCTTAAGCCGCCATCGTGATTGAGGTTTTCTCTGGGTTTACTCAATCGCTTAAGGCGTATGCCGGGATGGTCCCTAGTATTGCATCCCAGACGTAAGTGTAAATATCCCCCCTTTTTTGTTTATTGTTCACAGTTGAGCCATATCGGGTAATGACAACTGACATTTCGGGCGAACTTAGAATTATTGATTCTAAGTGGAATAAGTAAGAGCTCTTTTTTATCTCATTTTTTAAGAACGTTCCTTATATCATGTCTTTCCATTTTTCAAAATTTAAAGAATAAACCAAAAATGACAATAAATTCATTTGGCTCACACAGATAAATTAATGTAGATGGTAGCCACAAATTTATTTTTTTCCTCTGCGACATGAAATGTCAGTTAATAGTAATTACATCCGAACTCCTCGACTGTAATTTTTAAAATTGTAAATTCATGAAAGTGGTGAGGCGGAAGAGCAGACCTCAATGCTTGAGCCTCGCCACAAATAAAGACATTATTATTATTATTATTATTATTATTATTATTATTATTATTATTATTATTATTATTATTATTATTATTATTATTTTATTATTATTATGTTCGTTACGAAGAAAAACAAATATGAATAGGCATGAAATACAAATATAAGAAATTGATAGAAAATGATAGAAATAGTGCAAATACATAATAGTGGATATAAGTATATAGTTATAAACAAAAAAATAAAATAATATAAGCATTGGATAAGGAAATCAATATTCGTGAAAGAAAAATGAGCTGCTTGATTTCATTAGTTGCGTAATTGGCGTAGCGTCATCTATATCGGAATTCCCTCCATACCCAAAATTTAACACCGCATCAACAATCTCACTCGCTCATCAGTCTAACGCAACATCAATATTTCCCCAAAAAATGTTAAATTACTGTCAAGTCATAAGTTTCAAACTGCGAAAACTTCAAAATTTAGCCATTCTATAAGAAATAACACCACTAGTAACACATATTGGTGTTAGAATAAACCACGCAAATATTATGTAAACACTGAGCAAATGTAAGAAGATAAATTATTCAAATACTAGCAAAATGCCCGGCGTAGTCCAGGCTGTCTTCATATTAGATCCATGCGAATGAGGAAAAAGATCAATTTTACATAAACCAGGGTGTTTAAGGTTATTATTTTGAACGTAATTGGTTCAAATTTTTATAAAAGACTATAATTTTCTTTCATTTTATTTTGCAACATATTGCTATTAGATAAAAGTTTTGTTTTATCATACACCGCTACTGGCCTCTAGCGAATAAATTAGATACCAGTTTTGCTGCAGCACTACTGGGCTCTGTTGGAATATATTAGGAACCACGTGCTCTAAACGAGAGGCGAAAAATGGTCGCGATGCATCTACAAAAAATATTAATTAAATTACTTATTTTCCGCATTTGGGTTGTGTTAATTTTTACCAAACTTTGCTAGGACACTGCAACATCCCTGAAGAAGAGCCTGTAAAAATTTCATATCTATTCATACGCTACTTTTTGTGGCATCGATGTCGGTTACACGTATTTGAATTCACTTTATTAGTATACGTTATGTAAGCTACAAATATTCGGAAAACTAAATCTATTTAGATAATCTATGAGATAACCTTACATCATTAGATAACAAATTTAATCCTTTAAAAACTTTCTTAAAATTCATATTTTCACAAAATGAAAAATATTTACGATTATGTTCCTGACTACAACCTAGCAAATAAAAAATAACCTCATTGCAGTAAAATGGAATATCTTATTATTAAATATATTGTAATACTGAAAAGAATCACAATAAACAATAATAAATAACAAATTTATGTTCTCGAAAAACTCCGGAAACTCGCGCCAGAGACGGCGACCTGTCGGCGAGTGAGTTTTGGGGGTAGAGGCTACCGGTCCTTCGGGGGACGCGTTGGCGGCAGCCGGGGTGGGGGAGGCGGCGGTGAAGATCCAGTTACTTCTGGACGTGCGTGGGGTACAGTTCGCCTCTTGACTCTCCGGATTCATTTTTTCCGCTAGAGCTGATACCATAGAGTAAAGATGTACCCTCTCCCTCAGAAAAAATGTCGTTCAAAATTCTATCTTCCACACCGCACCGACAGACTTAGACACCCTCGGCCTGGGGGAGGGCAGGGGGAGGGACGCGTTGACCAATCGCTAGCAGGTAGAACCACAGTTGTCTGTGATTGGTGCAACATCCCAAGGGGCAGAAAGAACGCTGTCTCAGGGGGAGAGGGGCTAGTTCGTTTACGTACGAGACAGAAATATCGTCATATTTCCCTGCCGAAGGAGATAGTTTGCCTGCGCGTACGCCACGACGAAAAAAATATTTCTAAGCGGGGTTTTCCGTCCAGAATGATTGTCTATAGACCAGTAAATATTTATCATTTTAGCAACAATTATTCTAACTTTTAGTACTCCTGACAAACTGCTATTTTAAAATATTCATTTCAGGCACAATTTGCGGAGCCTTCCCGGCCGTTCTAACGCATATTTCGAATTTGTTTATAAAATTATAAATTGTTGCAAAATTGTTAATTCGCTGTTTCTAGTTCTGGGACATCGGGAGACTCTCCCCCCTTTAGATTTGCAAAATTTGGAGATTGTTTATAAATTTGCAATTGTTGCAAATTTTCAAAAATATCGTGTCATAAAAAGTAACGAAGTAACATCAAAAGATTTGTATCACGGTTGTAAATTTTTTGACTGGTAAAATTAGGCATTTTAGTTTTGATTTTTTTCCTCCCAAATATTGTTACATTCTGAGTGTTTGCTATATGGTCATTATAAGAGAATATATTTCCTATCATTTGTCATTTTCTCTTTAATTTTGGACATAAATAAATAACAACTCTTAAAGTGTAATACATTAACCCCAATTTTCTACTGTATAATATTAGCCCCGACTGATCTTTATAACATTGTCGAAAAACAAAATGAACGCTAGAGATTTTTGTTTAATGAAATCTCTTTTTAAAAATAGATCTTGTATTAAGATAAATTAAACACCCTGTTTTTTTTAAAAACTGCAAATGCTTCACTTTCTTTTCACATCGGAAAGGAGGTAGTCTCGTCGTGTACCTGGTGGTGAGGGGGAACCGTGTCAGGTGAGTTAACTTTAAAGACCCGAGTTCGAATCCCGACGAGGAGAAAATATTTTCTGCTTCAATAGGTCTTTTTTTTGTTTCTTTTTTGCAGGTACACATAGTCCGTATTGAATATTGCATAGCAATTACGAATAATACGTGAAAATATATGCTGTTGAGGCAACACTTGTTTTGAACATAAAACACTTTCTAAATAGTATGTATAGTAAGATAATCTTTATTTAGGTGAGTAAACTTAGACTTTGATTCTCTAAATTAAAACTTGACGTAACTGAGAACAGTGTCGTCATAAGAGTTATTATGATACATATAGCCTTTATTTTTAAAATCTTAGGCCCCGAAACACGCCTCAAATTAATTATTAATATAATAGCAATAGCTATTTACATATAATATAATTTCATAATTATTTCCAAAGAACCGGAACGCCGTTCCGTCGCGTACCAACAGAAATCAAGCCTTTTATTTACAGGATATTCGGGGAAGAAATGTCGAATCTTCGAAAAATAGCTGTTAAGACAATTTTAAACTTATTTTGTCTAATAAACTACACGGATATTCCAAATGGCTAAACCGCAATAAACATTCAAAAGTTGGTTTGGATATGTGTTTTCTAGGCAACTATTTGCGTTGTAGAAGCATATAAACACTTCATTAGAATCTAAATTGTTTATGATTAACAAAATAAATGAATACATTTGATCAGAAAGAAAAATTAACCTAGGAATAAAAAAGCACCCAATTTTCACCGTTCGACTGCTTTTTTATTTCTCGGTTAGTTTTTTTCTGAACTAATATATTTATTTATATTGTTAATAATAAACATGTTACATGTTTCTGGTCTGTTTACATGATTCTAGAATGCAAAGTTTTGCGTAGAAATCATATTTTTCAACCAACATTTGCGTGTTTATTGCAGCTCAGTTATTCAAAATATCTATGTAGTTTATTAGACAAAGTATGATTAAAATTGTTTAAACAGCTTTTTTCAAACTTTCCACGTTTCCTTCCCCGATACTCTTTATATCCATGCTTCCTTAAAACCAAAAACAATAATTTGCATACTGCAAACTAATTAATTAAACTCATGGCAGTAGAATTGTTAACATAAGTACTGTCACACATCTTTCGCAGGATAAGGAGTAAAATTTAAAGAAAAATTATAGTTCACATGAATTTTGACAAATTGCGTCTTACTTTCTATGAGATTCAAATGGTAACATTATATTACAATATTCAATTGGTTAACAATTTCGGCTAAAGAGTCTTGTTTGATAATTCTCCAATTTCGTATTGTAATAAGATATCTTAGAATACTCATGTCGTAAATAACTATTTGACAACTATTATATTTAGTGTCTAGCAGGTTTTGTATTATCCTGAGGAACTGGATCATACGAATCACGTTTACTACGTTATTCACACAGGAGCACATGAATCTCAAAAAAGTATTTAATAATATAATCCTTGCTGATGAATCAACGTTTTATTGATGGTTTTAATTTTGAAAATTTTTATTAGTTTGGATGTTTAAATATAGGTATCACACGTAATTACATGTCTGTTAAACACGATAGCATTATATGAAGCAAGAAACATTGTTTTTCATTTGATCATTCAACTTCATCAATCACTCAAAATTACTTTAATTTTCTCTGTTTATCAGTTTTTTTAATCTCAGATCTTCGATGAAGACATGAATCAAATAACATCGTAGATATTTGAGTGTTTAAAAATAATAACGTGAATACATGCTTATATTTATTGAATTGGTTTTATAATAACCTGTAAAAACATGGGTTTTCTGTTGGTTTTGGGGATGTTGAAATCATTCAAATAGTAAAGGCAATGTTAAGCTGGTGACCTTTAACATTGTTTATTTGATATTTTTAATATAGTTTATAATGGTTAAACGTTTTCAAAGAGTGCACATTAGATACCCCGAATGGCCCGTTTCCGTTTAATAAACCGCTACGTTCTCCCTGTACAGATGGTCGTGCAAAATTCAAGGTTTTGATAGATTCGTAGAATGGCGGCCAACAAACCACCTTCGAACTCTGACGATACTGAAATGTAGTCTGTGTTGGGAAGGTCATATCACTTGACCACCAAGTTCGTTCTATGTATTTTCACTGGGAAATGCTAGAGCATTGATATTTACTAAACTGTAAACAAACGCTAAATCTCTTTGAATTGTTTTAACATCTGTTTTGCTTTCTTTTAGTAATATCAACTCGTTTTACCAAATACGTGAGTTTGTTATATTTTTACACGCTACAATAATTTAATTTTACAAGTATTTATTTTCAAGCATTTAGGAATTCATGAAATTTCATTGAAACGTTCGCCAATCTAAAACCCTTTTAAATGTATATTAAATATATTAATGTTGTTTAAAAATATGTATTAACAATGCGTAGATTTAGCACATAAAGCTCTGATTTGAATATTATACAATGAAATCATCAAATTAACAGTTTTAGAAAGAAATGATAAATTGAATTGAAAATATTAACTTAAAGTTTATATACGTTTATTTAGAAATTTCTATACTTGTGTAAATATTGTGAAGTGTGATTCTACTGATGTGATCTTTCAAAACACAAAATTGAATATTTCTGTATTTGTAAACCTTAAACTACATTCATCCAATTCAGTGCAGTTTATAGCAAACAGCTAAGCAATATGTTTCCCTATTTTTTAATGGTAATGGGTAAACAAGAGGAACAAATAGTGTCTGACTCTCGGTGTAAACAGGGGACTTAAAAAAAATGAATAATACATTTATGCGGTTGCTCAACATTCCTTTGATAGAAAAACAGAAACAATTGTTTGGGCGTAATGCACCTTGAAAATTTTTTTTTATAATCAATTTCTTTCCTATTTGATAAATATATCGACTTGCAAATTGTAGGACTTAAAAGAGAATATAGTTTCTGACTCTCGGTGTTAATAGGGGACTCGGTGTTAACACCAAATAAAAGTTATGCTCATACTCGCCGTAAAAATACGAATTCAGCATAATAAAATTGGCCACAGAATTTGTTTACAAGCAAGTGCATTTTAAGCGTATGTGGCAGGCAAAAGCGCGGCATTGGAGAACTGTTTTTTCAGTATGCCCATCCCACGCCATTCTGCTAGCGCGAATGAATTAAGCGCAAACAAATGGGGTCTACTATGATGTTAATTTCTTATAAACAATTGCATATATCTCGAGAACGAGATATAATAGCACCGAACGGATTCCGGAATTTTGCATCACATTTAAACGCCATTCAGATTAGACAATAAAAAAATTTGCAACAATTACAAATTTATAAACAATTTCCAAATTTTGCAAATCTAAAGGGGGAGAGTCTCCCGATGTCCCAGAACCAAAAACAGCGAATTAACAATTTTGCAACAATTTATAATTTTATAAACAAATTCGAAATATGCGTTAGAACGGCCGGGAAGGCTCCGCAAATTGTGCCTGAAATGAATATTTTAAAATAGCAGTTTGTCAGGAGTTACAAATCGATTACTAAAAGTTAGAATAATTGTTGCTAAAATGATAAATATTTACTGGTCTATAGACAATCATTCTGGACGGAAAACCCCGCTTAGAAATATTTTTTTCATCGTGGCGTACGCGCAGGCAAACTATCTCCTTCGGCAGGGAAATATGACGATATTTCTGTCTCGTACGTAAACGAACTAGCCCCCTCCCCCTGAGACAGCGTTCTTTCTGCCCCTTGGGATGTTGCACCAATCACAGACAACTGTGGTTCTACCTGCTAGCGATTGGTCAACGCGTCCCTCCCCCTGCCCTCCCCCAGGCCGAGGGGTGTCCAAGTTTGTCGGCGCGGTGTGGAAGATAGAATTTTGAACGACATTTTTTCTGAGGGAGAGGGTACATAGAGGGCTCATGAGGCTTGTTTCCAGCTACCTCCTTTGAATAGTTTCCCGTCCGCCGATAGATAGCGCCAACGTCGCGAAGTGTGAAGGGAAGAACAGGACTGGCTGTTGGTGGGGGGTATTTCTCCCCAACCAGCTGGTCCCGCTACCTACCCCCCTACCTCCAGCCTCCGAGCTTCCCAGGCGACTGCGGGGTCTTCCTGACGAACGAAGACCAGCATTTGCGTCAGTCCAGTCCAGTCAAATGGTAGAAAATAAGAGAAAGTTTTGGTGTAGTTTTGATATTTGATTCCTATATTTTTTGGGGTCGCTGAACACGAATATCAGGTTTGCCAAGAAAAGTTTTGTCTAGAAATACGTTTTTTAAGCAAAAAATACGTAAATACCACACCTTTTGTCAGTTTTTTCGAAATAACTCAAAAGCCATCCATTTTTCGTAATTAATGGTCCTATATAAAATGAAAGAAGATAAAATTACCTACATTTAATGTCCGTAAGAATTGTTTCTCCAATAAACGATTTAGCCGTGAGAACACCACGAGATTTGGTGATGAAACACATGAAACACATGAAAAACGGGAATTATCCTATTTTATCTCAATATAACTTAAAAGCTATCAATTTTTCGTAAGTATTAACCCGATATAAAATGAAGGAGGTTAAAATTGCCTACAATGTGTATGTACAGATTTCTTCTAGGATCAATGGTATTGCCGTTAGTGTGCAAAATATCCCTAAATATTACTGTGATATATATATATATATATATATATATATATATATATATATATATATATATATATATATATATATATATTGGAACGCCTCCACTCGTGGAAACGCCCTGATAGAATGCTCTTTCGAGCTTAAATATCTCGGGGGGCAGGATCTTTTGGGGTATGAGAAAGTAATGTAACAAAGTAACATGGAAATCTACTATAATACGTACAATTTAAATCATAAAAAAGAATATACACATTCATCAAATAGTGGAACAACTTAATCTTTCCCCAATAACACAGAATGAAGCCAGTTAGTTACATAACATTGCCGTAAAATTGTACAAGGTTTTGGCCTTTGGCAAAATCAAACAAGGCATACTTTTAGCAGAATTTAAACCTCCACGAATTTGTTTAAAAGGTGACAGTCTTTCTATACTGAATTTAGGGAGTTTCTCACATGAACTACCACGCAAATTTGCCGTTATCCACTTTCTGGTCCGCACCAATCTTCGCACGAAAAGTCGCAAGTTCGGTTACCTTTACGGCGCTCTTCAGTTCGCTCGAAGGCGACCTTGGCACTCCCGCTGCCCGGTGTCGCAGCGACGTCACTCCAGCTTCTCTCGTACGCTTCACCTGTCCGTCACGCGTTCGGCCAAACCAGGCCCTTCTCTCGTTCGCTTCGCCCGTCCGTCACGCGATCGGTCAAACCAGGCCCTTCTCTCGTACGCTTCATCCGCTCCCGGCTCCCCTCTTCTCTTTTTTCGTCCTCGCCACGAACGTGTATGCCCGCGCTCCAAGTCTCAGGCGCGTCGCAAAATCGGATCTTTGCGTTACTACACTGGGTGTCGCAGCTGCACTTCGGATGGCTGCAGCGCTAATACACGCTGTCTCCACTGGATTTCACAAAACTGTCCTCTGCACGAAATGAGCACTCTTGGAAAAAGACGTTTACTGTTCTTACTTCGCTCTGACCGCTTTCTTTCTAACGAGTTTGCAGCGGATTACCAATATGTTCGTATTGCAATCACATTCCTATACCAACTAATCCTCCACGCTCACACCACTCAATTATTCACTTTCACTACCAAATTCGTAGAGAACTTACGCGTTCGCCTACGCTACCAGACTCATAGAACTAGTGCTTTCGCCCGTGTCGTCGGATTAACAGAGAAGAAGGCAGCTTTTCGCCGCTCCGCTGTATAAATGCGGCCCTGACGTCATAGAACCCCTATGCGCGCCGCCCCTCCGTCGAAATTACCCCGCCGCTGCTTCTGGCCGCCACCGACAGGTCGCGCCTTTTCTCTTCCGTGCTGCTCTTCCGATGTTATTAATCACTCCGTCACCGTCGAAGATGTGTGGGTGCCGTGTAAGTTTGTGGCCAGGCCACGAACGTCACAATATATATATATATATATATATATATATATATATATATATATATATATATATATATATATATATATATATATGGCATTCGCGTTTTTTACCGGATAACTTTTTAAGTTATTTTGAAAAATCTTAAATAAAGGTACTGTTTTGTTCATATTTTTGGCTTTAAAAACTTGTTTCCGCGCAAAGTTATTGATGACAAACCTGAACACTCGTTATAGCATTCTAACTACTAACATAGAAGCAATTCAGTGTCCAAGTTCAATACGTCATCAATGACGGGTTTTTGTCTCATACAAGAAACACGAGTAAATCTGTGACAATTACGTTGATTATGTGTCAAAATATCTATCACAAGCATATCTCCTTAGATGTTTTTATGGTTACTCTGAAGTGCTAAGCGAATTGAAATGTCTAAAAAAATGTGCGTACATAGTGTTAGACAACACAATGATTCATATGACGTGGAAAGCTGAGCTCCATTGAGCTCCATTGAGCAAATGCTGAGATGGACCCTTGTTTTGCTTCTGGACATAAATGTAACTTCATTTTCTGTGCACGTCTTCTAGAATTCAGTGGGAAATACAATTATTCAAATTATCGTTTCCACGTTGTTGCGGCAGGAAGTAATAAGAGCCAAAATTTATTGCTTATTTATCCTTGAAAATAGATTTTATTACATGGGAGTTTTTTTGTTTTTTTTCTCCCTTTCAAAATTCAAAATTTATTGCTTATTTATCCTTGAAAATCGATTTTATTACATGGGAGTTTTTTTTTCTCCCTTTCAAAATTCAAAACTTAAGCAGTATATGATTTAGTGTAGGGATCACAGAATTTTGAAAATGTGCACACAATTCACTTTTCCCCATAGCCCGTCATACGCAGTTTTTTAACTGTTTTTTGACGTAAAATAAATAAATAAAATAAATAAAAAATAAATAAAAAGAAATTTTTCTTGCTACCACGAATAATGAAAGTCGGTTAATAGCAATGTTGATTACAAAGATTTAATTAGCAGAAATAGCTTGCAAACAAGCGAAGGAAGACGCGGACACTCCCATAATGAACACAGTTTTGTGCTTAGATCCAACTAATGAGACTGATTGAAGTTGCTGAGGATGTAAGAGATCTGTTGGTAATATGGTTAGATCTCTGCCAGCATGCAAAATGGCTCCTTTTTGAAACAGAAGAACGACAAAGTTTCTTCACCCGATTGCTGCCATAAGTGAAACATTTACCAATAACTTTGTTTCTCCCAACCAATAAGTGATTACGAAATCTCGATGTAGACCAAGTACGGAATAATGAACACAAAACCAGGGACCGAAAAGGTATTGAATACCGGTAAAAATACCGGTAAAATACCGGTATTTTTCAATACCTTTTTCAAATTTCTTTATTCTTTTATACCGGTAAAATACCTTTATAGGACGTCTATACCGGCATGGACATCCATAAAGGTTATACCGGTATTATACCGGTATTTTCAATGAAGAAATATAGCTTACCATCCATACATGTTGACAAAATAGGTTACTTTTGTTAATAATATCTCACAAAATGTTTATTAATCAAATATCATTTCATAATTTTTATTTATTGTTTAAATTATTATTTTGTATATATTAATATATTATTAAACAACTGTATTAAATTCTATTCTTATTATTGTAAATGTTTTGTGTTCGGGCGTTTACGTTTTGCATACGTTGTATGTATTGAAAACCTCCCATAATTTAAACTTTGGAAAAGTTGAAATATGAAATAAAAATTATTGATTCCATTGAAGAGAACCATTTCTTAGTGTCCTTCATGGAGCTATCTCCCATCTGACCTGAGCGATGACCTAAGCCTGTCTTTGTATTTCGCACAAGGAGAGGCTGTCAACGTATGCGCCAGCCGTAGGCGTAGGACCGTTTCTTCCCTCCCCGACCCCTCCTTCGGCGAACTGAGGGAGCTTTGACACCTTGAGATAATCACGAACGCTCAGGCTTTCGGGCCCAGTTTTGTTATTGTTAAAAAATGATTTCCTTTTACTTGATTTCACAATTAAATCTTAATTATACATTAATAAATAGGGCTAAAATAAAATGTTATTTTCCTAGTTTATATTAAGGGTTTAATATATTTTGACATTAACTGCAAATATTGAGAAAAATTGTAATAAGAGTAAATTATTATGTTATAATAATAATAACAATTATTATTATTATTATTATTATTATTATTATTATTATTATTATTATTATTATTATTATTATTATTATTATTATTATTATTATTAGCTATTAACATCGCATGTGGGCAAGGGTTCCCTTCCACCCGGATAGCTTACATTGTAAATTGCATCTGGAGGAGCCCACTTCGAGAAGAGTGTTTCTTCCTTAATAATAAGAAATATATACTAACATTATTAATTAATAAAAAAGTTTATTAATATTAACATTTTTACTTTTTAATTAAAATTAACATTTAATTTAAGTAAATTTATAAATTAACAAACAAAATAAATTAATTTACACACATTTAATGCAAACATTTAAAATTTAATTAGTATTAATATTTTAAAATATTTATTAAAATTAATTAATATTATATAGTACTATTAATATTTTTTCTTAATCAAATTTCTTAAATAATACATGGGCGTAAATTAAACATGTTTCAATCATTAATTTTGAATTAAACATAACGCTTCAGTTTCCTCGCGTAAGAATAGTTAATATGTCTATTAGCGTTCAATGTCAATTTTTAATATTGTTTTAGTTATAATTATGGTGCAGAATAAGGAAACTGGGCCAACTGAAAAAATTATTTTCGGGAATGTTAGTGATACGATCAAATTTAAGCAAATAATCGTATTTAGTGATAAACACAGTCGTGCAAGAAGGAAGTTTGGTATGCGTGGGAAGACTCATTTATGGATAAGATGATACGTTTCTCCATGTTTTATCGCTACTAGAAAGGACAAGATTTATACGGAGAAATTCGATAAATTTTCAACACTGTATCACGTGTCGCCAAGCTCTGCGCCCGGACGTGAGGTCCAAGGTCAGCGAACGAGCTCGTGTTGATATCTGCCGTTGACGGAAGACCGTTGGCTGGTCCCTCCTTCTGACGACAGAACTCGACTTCTCAGTCAACTGCAGAACTCGACCTAGCTAGAATATGTGTCGAAAATCCGCCATTCTCGGGACTCGAACCCTAGGACCTCCCGGTCAGAAACTCTGCCTTGTAAATAGTTGTTTCCTCTGAGCCATCTCAGCGGAAAAAATCACAATGAATTTCCCCCAAATACCTGTATGATTCTACTGAAATACGGGTATTTTCTTATGAAAATACCGGTATAATACCTCTAAATAGAGATATTTTACCGGTATAGACGTCGGATAAAGGTAAAATACCTCTAAAAATACCGGTATTTGACGTCTTATACCGGTATTTTTAAAGGTATAATAGAGGAAAAGGTCTTTCTATACCAGTATAAATACATTTCCCGCTATTATTTCGGTATTCGGTCCCTGCACAAAACATTTACAATAATAAGAATAGAATTTAATACAGTTGTTTAATATATATAATAAATATGGTCACAGGATCACGTCATTTTGGAATTCAGTTAATTGGTTCAGTGAAGGTGTAGGTCCCGCGTGCTTATGCGTAAGGCAACACCCTATCATGTGCTCCCTAGCTGTAAATGCCGTAGAAAGATCTTGCGACAGTAACAGTTTCAATGATTTGAAAATGCCGCGACAGGGTACTGGAGGGGAGAAATCGATGGTGGGGGCAAATGGGGACCTGTGCGCACTCTACTCGGACACCACTTTCTGTGGAACTAAAAATTCGACGGTGGCGTAATCTCTGAATGGAACACCATTTCTAGGTACCATCTCGGCTGCCCGCAGTGAGCCGTCTATACCTCTTTAGTCTATGCTGATACCAAGGAGGCGCTGGACACACAACTGTCACCGACATCGATATCTCGTCTTCCGGAAGGGCAGGCGTGGGAACAATGGTCTTCTTATTTTGGAATTTGAGTTATAGATTGCATGTTTCGTCTGGAATTTTAACATTGTGAGAGATGAGTCACTACATTGAAAACTATTTTCTTCTGCACATGAACACGCCTGAGGTTGTAACGTGTCAACTAACCAATGGCTAGCGTCCCAAAACACGTGCTATTGTTTACATCCACTTTTTTCTTAGGGTGAACGGAGAATAGAGCATTGGATCTTCGCGATATTATTCGCTCGTACTCGTTCGAACAACCCGTACCCGAGTACACAATATTCGAGTCCCGCATACTCGAGCGACCCTTACTAGCGTGGCTAGAAGCCGTTCTCGTAACGCTTTGAGACATCAACGATAAAACTTCCATCGGACGTGTTTCATTTTGAGCGATAGAGGTTATTGTGCAAAGTGCACTTAGAGGACATATTACAATAATATACCAATGAACTTTATATAATATATTTTTTCCGAAACCAATACTAAAGTTAAAAATTGAACTCCTATATCTTTGAACGTATCAAAAGAACACTGCGGTCACAAATAGATGTTGGCAGTAGAAGGATACAAGAGTGGCGCGGTGTATAATTGAATTTTCCAAGAAAAATAGCAAAAGTTATGTCTGGGAAACGGATCGTTAATGCAAATGGCTATTTTATTTATTTCGATATTATTAAAATTTATCTTCACGTAGGGGTAATACAAAGAAGTCTCATTGAATTTTAAGAATTTATGAATATTTTTATGTGGGTAATATTTATTAATATTTTAATCCTGAAGCTCGCAAGACCTTCGAAAATTATCAATAAACATGACAATGATATACTTCTAAATAGTACTTAATCTACGAAAATAAAATATGGTGTGACATTACTTTTAATTCTAGAAATCTTATTTCGAAAATGTTAATAATATAACACAAAACTAATAACTATTATACAAAATAGCAATAAACAATAATAATATAATACAATACGAAACATAATTATGCGTTAAATTCATTCTGTAAATGTTTTACCATTCTTCAAAACAACTGCAGAAGGGAATTACAAAAGTTTGGCGTGCAAGACGCAACGCATACGTGGGATGCAGTTTCGCAGATACACCGGAAATAAGATAACCTACAGGTCACTAATCGAAAGATGAGCGACGCTTCACAAGGCGTGGGCCAAGACCTTACGAAAGGATGTACAAAGTCTCCGCTTATCACCATTATGACAATGACCAATTCACATTTCGTGTCGCGCAAATTTCGTGTCACTGCCTGCGCAAATACTAAAATCTATAAAAATCCAAAGACTCTTGGTCTAGAATTATATATATATATATATATATATATATATATATATATATATATATATATATACTAATATATATATATATATATATATATATATATATATACTAATAATAATAGGAAGTAGATTCATGCTAATAACATTTTACATTTCATACTTAAGGATTCAGGCACACTTTGGAGTTGTGGATCAATAAAATATCAGACAAAGGCTAGGGTGTCAATGAGTTTCTCTTGTGTCTCTAAATTGTACGTATTATGTTCTGAGCGTATTCAACAAGCTCAATCCCAAGATTTTCGTCGACATCGTTTATGTAAATTTGAGTTGACAGTTTTGCTTGTTCAGTCAATTCTACTGGTTCCAAATGCTTAAGTGTAGCCAAGACCCCGAAACGTGTAGAGACCAATTTGTATGCTGAAATCTGTTGATCCAACGATGTTATGAACTGATCAATGACGGAGAAAATTTTCGATGTAAAATCTTTGACGGATGGTAGCAGGTCAACGTCTAGTACAGATTGTTTCGGAAATAATTTATATTATGAAATATTATTGAATGATTTATATTATGAAATAATTTATATTTATAATTTATATATTGAATGTTTATAAAAAGTATTGCATACTTTTAATTGTAAATAAGAAACTGCAAATAAGTGACGCTGGTGTTATAATGTTGCGAGTCTTGATCATCGAACAAAGTATTTGAAGCTAAATTAAATAAGATAAACATAAATTTAAAACAAAATAAAAGTATAAAATGAAGTATATCATAATTTTGTAATGTAACAAATACATTTCATTGCGTAAATACAAATGTAGTATTCAAATGACAAAAAATGTACGAATTTGATTTACATCCTATGATTTATTAAAACCCACAATTTTACAGCATGTTTTGTACTTGTGGGAGCCCCTGGGCCGCTCAACATCTTGCCTACCTTCAAAACTGGCCCTGATTGGCAAGTTTGTCGTGTGTTTATATCGCGATATTTATTCCTGAGCGTCTTGCTTTTTAACACTGGTATCTCTGATACTTCCATCACATGATACATTTCCGTGGAGTGAGCTCTCGTTTCGGCTGCATATGACAACCTGGAGGCAATTTTAGGGCGTCGTAGTCTCTTGGTTTCGCAAACAACGCCAGGCCAGTGCAAAGGCGACAAAGGCGAGTGCGCAGCAATGCGCAGGCGCCGCGGAGCCACGCCAGGCGGGCGAACGCTGTCCGTACCGTTGGCTCCGACCACGAGAGCGCGAACCGTGCAGCGCCTCGCCACCAGCCGACGGAACGCAGCGCGTGGTGCTGCTCCCTGGCGTACACACAGGACACCAACTCCGCCGTCCTCCAGCCCCCCAAAGGCATGGTCCCAGCTTCTGCCCCCTCCCCCCGCCAACGAACGGTGCCACGCCGACGCGTCGCGCGTCGTCTGCTTCCCCCGCGCTGACACCGCTGCTTATCTCTCCACGCGTCCCGCTCGCTCTCCGGTTGGCGAGGCGGCGGCGGGAGCGGCAGCTGCAGCTGCGACTGCTGCTGCTGCCACAAAACGCGCAAGGCCGCGAGAGCCCAGGGAAGGAAGTTACGAGTTCAACACAACTGCGCTTATAATTATGCCTGATTCCAAGCTGCTTCCTGGCTAACGAATGTTCATGATTGCCTGAAACCCTAATATTTTGCGGAAATATCAAACCCTATAAAGACCTGTTCAATGAAAATAATTTTAAGAATAAGGGGGAAATCCTCGGGCAAAGCCTCTTCTAAAGTGCCGGACTGCTCATTCCAGTGCATCTCAACAAATATGAAAATTTTGAAAAACATCAACAATAACAAAATTTCCTTTTCCTGCAGCAAAACTTTAATACCAGTAGAGAATAAAGTAGCCGACCTGGATGGTCGAGGTGGCTAAGAGCGAGTACCGACTCAGCGCTTCGGTCCGAAGGGTCGCGAGTTCGAGTCCCGCCTTGGGCATGGCTGTTTGTCCCTTGACTTTGTATGTATGTATTGTCGCGGAGGGCATCGCGTTCTGCTGAACCCCGATCAGAGGAGCCCGCAAGTGTTTGTCTAGTGTATGGTCGAATATGCATCCCATCGGTGCGTAAAGGGTAACCGGCTGTCGGCTGGATAAAAGCACTAGATAAAAGAAAATAAAGTATATATTATAATTAACTTTTTATAATTCATTGGATGATTTTTCCTTCTTTCCTTCTTTCCCTCTTTTCTTCCTTTCTTCCTTTCTTCCTTTCTTCCTTTCTTCCTTTCTTCCTTTCTTCCTTTCTTCCTTTCTTCCTTTCTTTCTTTCTTCCTTTCTTCCTTTCTTCCTTTCTTCCTTTCTTCCTTTCTTCCTTTCTTCCTTTCTTCCTTTCTTCCTTTCTTCCTTTCTTCCTTTCTTCCTTTCTTCCTTTCTTCCTTTCTTCCTTTCTTCCTTTCTTC
>BLKR01005071.1:0-89807 GCA_011170035.1 Teleogryllus occipitalis | reverse complement strand
TGGGTTCAGGAAAAGCCGATCCGCGGCAATGCAAGCCTTCCGCCTGGCAATGGAAGCATCTTCTTCGCTCTCACGATCTTGCGCACTTCCCGCACTTTTCTTTGACTTCTCCTCCGCCTTTGACAAAGTCAACCACCGCCTTCTACTCCAAAAATGCCACCATCTCCTTCCTAAACACCTTTATCTTCTTCTTAAAAGCTATCTCCAAAATAGAACATTCCAAGTCCGCTACCAACATCACTTTTCCAGCAAAAAACCGATTCTCGCCGGCGTCCCACAAGGAGCCGTGCTCTCTCCTACTCTTTTCACTCTATTTATACACGACTTACCTACCTTTCCTCTCGTCAGTGAATTCCTCTACGCAGACGACATTGCCTTTACCACAAAAGCCGCGCATCTGCCTTACGCTGTCAAACGACTACAAAACGCAGCAAACTCGCTCTACCACTGGAGCGTTTTAAACGGGCTCTCTATAAACCTTCAAAAATGCCAAGCTATAGTATTTTCGTGGAGTCGGAAAGAAAAGCCCCTCCCGATTGAAATAAACGGGTACAGATTACCGTGGCAAGCAAGTATAAACTATGTCGGCGTCACCTTCGATTCTAAACTAAACTAGAAGGAGCAATGTAATAAATCTGCAAAAAATATGGGCCCCCGCATAGCAAGTATTGCCCCACTGCTTCGGGCGAAAAACCTAAAAAACAAAACAAAAACCATCCTTTACACGGCATGCATAAGAAGTGCAGGAATCTACGCCTGCCAAGCATGGGCAACGGCAAGCAAGTCAAACCTGCAAAAACTTCATAGAGCAGAAAACCGCTTCTTACGCGTCGCATTCCGCCCCGAACCGGGAACCGCCTACAAAGACGTACGGACGAAAAACAAACTTACTGACATCCAGTCATATATAAACGAAACCGCAACCAAAGAAATAGACAATATCTTCGCTCAAAACTCTTCCTCCCCACTCTTCCAGAAATACTTGCAATATTACTGCAAGAAATTCAATAAAGGTCGCATAAAACTACCGACTGACGTACGCTTTCTCAGACCTCCTTAAAACAAAACACACTCAGGAGCGAAATATCCGCAATCTTAAACAAAATACTTTCAACTTAAAACAATTTACCCTTCGACTATACTTCTAAATAATCTTTCCATCATTTCCATTTATCTTTAAAAACCGCAACTGCACGCCAAACTGGTACCGCGCCTGCGGGATGCAACCAACACTACAGGGGCCGCGGCGCCGCCCGCTCGCTCTAGAAGCTACACGACGCAACACCATGGCGGAAGAGCGCCTCACGGCGTAGGCCGCCTACAGCTACAAAAACCCTACCAGCTCTCTCACGGTAACTGCAGTGTACAAAGTGTAAATAGTGTTAGTGCTAGTGGAGTGGAGTGTGGTATGAATGAGTGAGTGAATGTGTTTGTAACTATAGTATAAGTATGACTGAGTGAGTGAATGAATAAAATAGAAAAATGAACAATGAACAATCTTATGAACTTTGAAATTATATAATCCAAAGAATTTATGTTTTAAAACAGTCGCCAAAGTGGCAATGTATAGTTTTAAGTTAGTTTAAGATAGTTCTAAGTAGTATTTTTAAGATAAAAGCCCTCCCCAAGCTCCAGAAATCGTAAGATTGGAACAAATAAATTGTATTCCCAAATTTTGAATAAATTCCCACCTCGCCAGGGATACTGGCGAGGGAAAAAAATCGCGGTAACCAGCGACGTGCACAGGGCCTTCCACAGAAGAAAGGGCCCAAAGCACGTCGTCTTCACCTTCCGCGCACTTCCCCCGCACAAGTTCTCGGAACTGTGCGACGCGGGGGAGCAGCTAGTGCGTGGGAGGCGGTCGCCGCTCCCTGATGCCGGAAACCGCGTGAGAGGCGCGGAAACGCGCCCCGCCGGGCCTGGGCCGCCCGAATCCGAGAACGTCGCGGCGCCACGGACGTCTGAGTAAAGTCGGCGCCGTGGTGAATAAGTGTGCAGTGTAGTGATAGTGTTAGTGAAATGCAGTGTGGTATGAATGTGTGAGTGAATGGGTTTGTAAATACAGTATAAGAATGACTGAGCGAGTGAATGAATCAAAAGAAACCAGAAGAAAAAAGAACAATTTATTGAACTTTGAACTCTAAACAATCTTCCAAGAATTTATATTTATAAAAACAATCGCCCAGTGGCCATGTATAGTTTTAAGTTAGTTTAAGATAGTTTTAAGTAGTATTTTTAAGTTAAAAGCCCTCCCCAAGCTCCAGAAATCTTAAGATTGAAGCGAAATGTATCCCATAATCTCGAATAAATTCCCGCCTCACCAGGGATACTGGCGAGGGGAAAAAGAAAAAAAAATGGCGGTAACAGTCGCCAGTCAGCCGCCGTCCCGGACACTTCGCCCGAGACCTCGCCACTGAAGATGCCCAACGCAGTCGTGGGCGAAACGTTTGGCAGTTCAAAGCCAATTGGACCACGGCCCATCAGCCCGGAAGAAAACATGAATATTGACTCCGGCCGTGAAAGCCTTCAATGCTATTAGTATTCTACCTACAATTTCTAAAGTATTAGAAAAAATTGCACGACATCAAATTACGAACTATTTAGACAGCAATAATTCCTTAAGCGAACATCAACATGGTTTCCGATCAGGCAGAAGTACAGGAACTGTGCTTTTAAGCTTAACTGAAGCTTAATTTACCGTCGCCATTGACAACGGTAAATTAACAATACTTATTCTCTTAGATTTCAGTAAAGCACTTGACTCGGTCAATCATGATGTCCTGCAAGAGAAAATGAAAGCATTGGGCTTCGCTAAACCCACGATACGGTAGTTCTCACAATATCTCTCAGATCGTCAACAAGTCGTAGTATCAGGTGAAAACCGATCCAGTGCCATTAGAACCGCCCGGGGTATTGCACATGGAACAGTTCTAGGACCCTTAGCATTCTTAATTTACGTAAACGACATAGGACAATGTCTTAAATACTGTCGCTATAAAATGTACGCAGATGACCTTCAACTATATGTCACCGGACATCCGTCGGAGCTTAACTCTTTAGTTCAGAAAATAAATGAGGACCTAAATGCTCTCAATAGGTCCTCATTTATTTTCTCGATAGGTCTCGATATCCGCCATATACGCCATCAACAAATTAGATAAAAGCCTTCCGTCCATTAGTATTAATGGCTCCCCTCTACCCTGGTGTAACGACGTAAAGAACAGGAATTCATATGGAGAGCACTCTCAGCTGGACTACGCACGTAAGATTTGTCAAAAAGTCTTCAAAGACCTCCATCCCTAAAACGCGTACGAGAACTACTTCCTATAAACACACGTATGAACCTGATTAATTTACTAATTATGCCCCATTTTGATTACTGTGATTTCTTGCTCACTGACTTAAAAACCAAGCAACAACGGAAGTTGCAAACACCACAAAACGCATGCATTCGTTTCATATTCGATCTTCGTAAGTACGATCACGTATCTGCGTACTACAGGCAGACAAAAATTAGCTCTATTGAAAAAAGAAGAATATTGCATAGCCTCTTGCTTCTCCATAAAATCTTGAACAACGGCCTTCAAACACACATGTCTAAGAACTTCAAGATGCTAACACTAGAGCGATCGCGTTCGGGATTATTGTTGTGCATACCTTGACACAACACTGTGTCATACAGTAAATCTTACACTGTCACAGTAATTCGAAACTGGAACTCACTACCTATACATCTTAAGATAATTAACAACTTTAGAAAATTCAAAACTCAACTTGGTGTCTGGATAAAAAACAATGAAATGTAGTTTACACACTTTCTCTGTTCTATCCGCAATTTTATCTTAATTATTTTCTGAAACAGTGACCATGATCCCTTTATTACATATCATCCACCAAGTTAGATCTTTTTTTAAGTCAAATTTTCGAAAGTATTTCTTCCCACTCCTTTCCTCCTGGCCATCTTCCTCCTTTCCTACTTCAGGATACAGTAAAAGCGAATCCTATTACTGCTGATACAATGTTTAAAATTAGAGAAATTACATAGCAATATCTAAAATACAACTTTATTACTTTAATGTAATAGATTTCTAAATGTAAAATAAGAAAATATTATGTAAAACTACAGCTTATAAATCTTTCTGAAATTATGATGTTTGTCACTTTTATTATTATTTCTTGCTATTATTGTTACAAAGAAAATCAGTACTGTCACACTATTATTTTATTGACACTTTTTGTATTTTATACTGTAAGATATCCTTTTGTAAGTGCCTTTACCTAATAATTAATGTGGTAATTTTCCATGTTTTTGATTGAGATTATGTATTGTATATATCATCAAATACTACCTGTTGTTATATAATTGTAAAATTATATGTACTATATTTTCCCTTCTGATCCCCCCGTATCCTTTTCATTACCATTTATTTATTCTCTCCTCTTGTCCACCTCCATTTTATTTTCTTCCCCTTTTCTTTTGTTTTTCACTCTCTGCCCTGATATTTCTTCCTCTCAATGTTTCAGCTTTAAGCCGCCATCCTGATTTAGTTTTTTTCTGGGTTTACTCAATCGCTTAAGGCGTATGCCGGGATGGTCCCTAGTATTGCATCCCAGACGTAAATGTAAGATAACCCCACCTTTTTTGTTTATTGTTCACAGTTGAGGCATGTCGGGTAATGACAACTGACATTTCGGGCGAATTTTGAATTGTTAATTCTAGTGGAATAAGTGGGAGCTCTTTTTTATCTCATTTTTTAAGAATGTTCCTTACATCATGTCTTTCCATTTTGCAAAATTTCAAGAATAAACAAAAAATGACAATAAATTCATTTGGTTCATACAGATAAATTAATGTAGATGGTAGTCACAAATTGATTTTTTTTTCTTCTGCGAATGAAAAGTCAGTTAAAATTAATTACATCCGAACGCCTCAACTGTAATTTTTAAAATTGTAAATGAATTAAAGAGGTTAGGTGGAAGAGCAGGCCTTAAGGCCTGAGCTTCGCCACAAATAAAGACAATTATATTATTATTATTATTATTATTATTATTATTATTATTATTATTATTATTATTATTATTATTATTATTATTATTATTATTATTATTATTATTATACAATTATTTCTCTGGATGTTGTCCCAGGATTGAAGTGACCATACGGGCTTTTGCCAAGTATAGGCCCTTTCCGATTTTGATTTTGGAGTAGGATATATGCACTAGGCGTGAGTCACACTGCTATCCAGAAACTTCCTAACTATTTTGCATGTGTTGAAGATTGTAGCTTTTTGTAATTCTATATACAATGTTTTTGTCAAGTTTAACTGTTGTAGGCTATTATACAAGGTTTTTGGGATGACTCCAGTTGTGGATACAATGATGGGTACCGTGTAAACTTTCTCCATTTTCCATAGCTGTTTTATTTCTATTGCTAGTTCAGTATACTTGGAAATCTTTTCCATGTGGGGGGACTGAAGGTTGTGTGTATTTGGGATTGCGATATCTATTAAGTAGGTGATTTTATTAATTTTATCAATTAACGTGATATCTGGACGATTGTGTGCTATTGTTTTGTCTGTAATTATGGTTATATCCCAGTATAACTTGCAAGCAGAATTTTCCATTATTGTTGATGGTGTGTACTTGTAATATGGCTGCTTGATTTCCAGAAGATTCCAGTTTAATGCAATCCTTTGGTGAAGAATTTTGGCTACCTGGTCATGTCTGTGTTTGTAGTCTGTGTGGGTAATTATTTTGCAGCTAGATGTAATATGCTGAATTGTCTCACTGGACAGGTGACATCTTCTACATAAATCATTTTCCAATGCTGGGTCTTTAATGATGTATTTGCGATAATTTCTTGTATTGATAACCTGGTCTTGAATTGCTGTCATGAACCCTTCTGTTTCAGCGAACAGGTCACCACGGGAAAGCCAGGCGTTCCACGCTTCCAAGTCGACATGGGGCTGTTCCAGATCGTGGCGATGTCTTCCATGGAGTAGTTTTTGTTTCCATGACTGATATTTGTCAGGTGGTTCAGTTGCAAGACTTAAGGTGTCCCTATCATAGTGCTGCAAGTTAAGTGGTGTGTGTTTGTCATCTGCTAGTACTATTGCTTTATGCAGGGGCGACTCCTTTTTCTGGGTGACAGAATATTCTTGAATCAGGTAAGTTAATTTATTGTGTAGGTTTTTTATGTCTATCATGCCGCGGCCACCTTCCCTTCGTGGTAGAGTAAGTCTTTCTGTTGAGGAGTTAGGGTGATGTTTTCAGTGTTTGTTTAAAGCTGTTCTTGTTTTCCTTTCAACATTTGCTAGGTCAGTTTTTGTCCAGTGAATGATACCAAAAGAGTAGCTAAGTATTGGTATTGCAAACGTCTTGATTGCTTTGAACTTGTTCCTCCCGTTGAGTTGACTTTTCAGTATTTTGGTCAATCTGTTCGTATAAGTTCTTATAAGCGTTTCTCTGATAATTCGGTGTTCAATGCGTCTGGATTGTGCAAACCTCAGATATTTATAGATGTCTTCTTCAGACATTGCCTCGATTGTTTCTCCATTTTGAAGTTGAAAGCCTTCACATTCTCGTGTTCCTTTAGTTATTTTTTGTATTTTGCATTTGTCTATTCCAAATTTCATTGCAATGTCTCTAGAGAAAGATTCTGTTATTTTGAGTAAATGTGAGAGTTGTGTCTCTGTTGTTGCATATAATTTTATATCATCCATATACAGTAGATGTGAAAGCTTGAACTGTACCATTTTATTACTTTTGATGTTGAACCCATAGTTGCTGTTATTTAATCTGTTTGATAGGGGATTCAATGCAAGGCAGAACCAAAGCGGACTGAGAAATCACCCTATTATTATTATTATTATTATTATTATTATTATTATTATTATTATTATTATTATTTAAAGTCGACGGTGCAAAAGAATTTTTAGAACTAAAACATAATCACTTGGTAGTAGAACTATTTTACTGGTATCATAAGATGAACTTTTAACTTCACAAAGACAAATGTGTTTTCTCTGTATACTACTGTTGTGAATTATCTTTTTGAAATGCTTACCAGTAAGACTGGGCTGTTTCTAAACTTATTTACACAAACACACACACTTATATATTTAATTATTTATACACACATATATAATTAATATTATACATACTTTTCTATAAAAACCTACATATAATTATGCTCCATTCATTCAGGAAAATTGATTGATTGAATCTAGATATCATATCCATTCAAATCGAGTTTCCGTACGGGAACGCCAAACATGTTCGGAATGAGCAGAACATCTAGTGCCAGGGGGCAACTAACAAGTAGTTGCCAACGGGCAGTGGCTTCTCATGAGCTAACAATACCATCTGGATCCTTTCCAAGTACACCAGTTTAAGTAAGTTGAGTACCTAGAAATTCCAATGTTAGATATTCTCGATAATAAATTCCTAATAAAATTGTCCAAAATGATGTGTCAGTGGTTCTAAATCAATGTAGTTTAATTAATCATTAATCAATCAATGAAGATAAATAGGTATCAATTAACAATTTAATTCCAAGTAAATTCAGTATGCTAATGCCAATACTTTGTAAGAATGATTTTACTCTTCATTCATTAGAAATCGCTCTCGATTTTTGTTTCATTTGAAAATTACTTTTATTATTATCATCCTTATTTATTTCACTATCTGAATCGCAAATCTAACGAACAAAAATATGGAAGTTATTTCTTTGGGTGTAATAATTTTATTACGTGTTATTTCTTGGATTTACTTTTGTTTGACTTAACAGTTTGCTTCTAGGGTTAGTGTTTCATGCTGATTCTCGCTAGGCAGCATTCCATCGTGACAGCGGTAAAACAGAGGGCACCGAACAAGAAAGTGAAAATAACCATTCTCGCAGAGAGAATGGTCGCAATCGAGTCGTAGACTAGCAGAAATACAATAATGAAATGAAGAGGGTAACTTTGCGCCTTTCCCGAAGCGTGTTAATACCACTCACGGATCACATAACGTGTGTGAAGCCTGAAAGAGAGGAAATATTTACATAATATTATCGTAACATTGAAACAGTTACATAATATTATCGTAACATTGAAGTATTTGAGGCTTTATTCTAGAGGTGGGTTTCCATGGATATTGATTATTTTTAAATATAACTTCATCATTCAACTGTTTCAACCTTCAACTTGCTTTACATCGAAACCTTTCGTATCGTCAGATAGTACCGTTTGAGGGGAATATCATAGCTAAAAACACTTTTATCAAAATGATTCAATTATATCCACTCATTAACAAAAACTCAAAATTAAACATAGAAACATCCCTATCAATATTTAGATATATAATACGACCGTCACTGACACATGCTAGTCCCATTTGGGAAGGTGCTACCCCAATACACATTCAAAAATTGCAAATTATACAAAATAAATTTCTACGATGGTCAGTTAATGCACCATGGTTTATAAGAAATGAACAGTTACACAAAGAACTTTCAATTGAAAACATAAAAACATGGATACTAAAAATCCCAAATATTTCTACTCATCCTTACACTCTAGCCCAGCCTATGAACGATTTAAACTAGGAAAAACATCTTCAACATATTCAAGAATTAAATTTAAATTTTCCAAAGATTTACTACAACCTCCATAATTTGACTAATATATATAAAGAATATTATACTACTGCCAATACATTATACCATAGTAGGGGATATTTTGCGGGTCCGAATTCACATGACGTCACAGATAAGCCATGTGAATTCAAACCCGCCAATGGTTCCATTGACGTCACAGATAACCCACTTCCGGAGGCCAGATAACCCATAGGTCATTGACGTCACAGATAACCCACTTTCTGAGCCCAGATAACCCATAAGACATTGACCTCACAGATAACCCATGTAACCCATGTCAACAGCGGGTGTGTGTGTGTGTGTGGGGGGGCTATCTTAACAGCTGATGACGTCAAATCGCGCCCTGGCGGCGAAATGCGGCGGCGGTGGTGGCGCGCTCTGTGAGCGTGGCGGCGAAATGCGGCGGCGGTGGTGGCGCGCTCTGTGAGCGTCGTGTGGAAGTCGTGTGTGTGTATGTGTGTGGTGTGTGTGTGGTGTGTGTGTGTGTGTGTGTGTGCGTGCGTGCATGCTGGTTGCGGATGTCTCTTCAAAAATGGGGAGTCGGCGCGAGGTGGATTCGAACCGCCGGGAGTAGCGTTTCCTCTGAGGAAAGGGGGGGTGCGGCGCGCACGCTAGCTCTGAGCTACCGCGACACACCCGAGAAGAGCGTCTCTTGAGTGGGTTTTACGATACTCTCCTCTCGTTCCCTCTCTCTCTTTCTCTCCCCCCTCTCTCTCTCTCTCTCTGAATGAGAGCGTGCGCCTCCACTATCGTAAAAAAAAGAACCAATAGATTGATGGATTGACTATAAAAAAAAGGAAATCCCTGCCTGGAGGTGACGGGATGATAAAGAACAAAAAAAAACAAAACATATGTGTACCAGATTTAGAAAGTATATTTTTTGAAAACAATCCAATACAAAAAAATACAAAACAATTTTTTTTAATTCATTCACATTTTGTTTGATGTTTTTTGAAAATTCTCGATTTCTTTTTTGATCTTCTCATCCACATACCCTTTCGTGGCCCCGTCGTCCGTTTTGAGTGGCGGCGCCATGTTGACGATGCGGGTCTTCACCACGTTGACGTTTCCCAGTTTGCTGCGCCGGAGAGTCGGAAATTTTTCTAGCTGCGTCTTGATGCCTTTGATGTTGCGGTCGACGTACGCTTTGTTGGCAACATCTTTTTCTTCAATGGGAGAAGCCGTATTCGAAATGCGAAAGAGATCCGCGTTAAAGGGGCTGTCGTCTTTCCATTGGCGGAGACATTTGGATTGATTGTCGATCACGCATTTTAACGAAGTTTGTATATCGATGTTCACCTTCAATATTTTCTCATCATCTTGCGCTGCGATTACACGAGCGCGCTCGATTCGTTCGTCCACGTACGCTTTGGTGGCAACGTATTCAGGTATATTACAATATTCTATTCCCTCCTCCTCTTCGACGTTGTCATCGTACTCCGCATCTTCTTCTTCTTGCTGCCGCATTTTGGGCGAGTACGCCGATTTGTATTTGAAAATCGACGTCCTGCTAGAAACAGACATTTTGGAAAAGTTTCGAAATTTGTGTTTGGAGGTGTACGGGCTCGATCCTCTGTTTTACTACACCGCTCCCGGGCTTTCGTGGGACGCCATGTTGAAGACCACCGGTGTTCGACTAGAACTACTCACGGACATCGATATGGTTCTCTTTTTCGAGCGGGGCATCCGGGGGGGACTCGTGCAAGTGGTCGGTCGGCACGCCGAGGCCAATCACCCCTTTGTAGGTGAACGCTTCCGGCCAAGCGATAAGCAATCTTATCTCGCCTATGTCGACGCGAACAACTTGTATGGATATTCAATGTCACATCCGCTTCCGGTAGGCGACTTCCGGTGGATGTCGGAAAGCGACATCGAGCGGTTGAACATCGCAGAGGCGGCCGCTGAAGCCGATCGGGGATACGTTTTGGAGGTTGATCTCGACTACCCTGACGAGATCCACGATCGCTTGAGCGATTTGCCGCCCTGTCCGGAAACACGCGTGCCCCCCGACTCGAAGAGCAGCCGGCAAGTCAAGTTGCTGGCGACGCTTCTACCGAAGCGTCGTTACGTCGTTCACGTTCGAAATTTACTTCAGGCCCTCGAGTTGGGAGTACGACTCACGAAAATTCATCGCGTTCTCTCTTTTTCGCAACGACCTTGGCTTGCCGCGTACATGGACCTGAACAACGCGCGTCGACAGCGCGCGTCCTCCGACTTTGAAGACAAATTTTATAAATTAATGAATAATTCTATTTACGGGAAGTCGATGGAGGACGTGCGCAACCACCGACGCATTTATCTCGTGAATCGGTGGGAGGGGAGGTGCGGGGCGAGGCGTCTCATCGCCGATCCGGCCTTCGTGCGTAGTCATCACGTGAACGGCGATCTCATGACCATCGAGTTACGTAAAACGAAGGTGAAGCTCGCGAAGCCCATTTATTTGGGATTTTGTGTTTTGGAAATTTCTAAACATAGAATGTATGATTTTTTTTATAATTATTGTCAGAAAAATCTTCGCGATCTTCATCTTCTCTACATGGATACCGATTCATTCATTCTCTCTACTTCCACGAGCGTGTACGCTGAGATGAATCGGCATCCATCCTGGTTCGATACTTCCTGTTTCGGTCCCGATAATGAATTCGGTGTGACACCACGCAATAAGAAAGTATTAGGGCTGTTTAAGGACGAATGCGGAAGCGATCCCCTGCTCGGCTACGTAGGTTTACGTCCAAAAATGTACTCCATCGAAACCCGATCTCGGGCGTGTTCTTCTCGGGCGAAGGGAGTACAACGTTCGGTCGTAAAACGTTATAAATTTCAAAATTATTTGGACTGTTTATTTCGAGCCGATAATAGAATTGACAAACAATGCGTCATTCGATCCAAATCTCACGTCAACTATTCCTTTGTTCAAAACAAGCGTTCGTTGTCCGTTTCGGATGACAAACGCTATTGGATCGATAAATTTACGAGTCTACCATGGGGTCATTTCCGCATCATGTGTACGCGTCCGTCCTTTCCTTCTTCTTCTTCTTCTTCTTCTTCAGCGTGCACGCTCGACCCTGCAGGCGGGGTTAGTTAGATTGGATTCGATAATTTATTGATATGAGGACAATGAGTGTAGTGGAGGGGATGAGCGTTTGCAATATAGAGGGGGGGACTAGTAGAGACTCGCACATCTCTCTCTCTCTCTCTCTCTCTCTCTCTCTCTCTCTCATTGAGTCGTGGACGGGTGAGGTGTCAACATCCTGGAACAAAGCTGTAGAGAGAGAGAAAGATGGAACAGGAGAAAGAGAAGATCTGTCTGCATTTGACCGAGGCCGCAGGTGACTTCGCCATCGCGGTTTCCCATGAAATGGAAAAAAAGGTTCAGGAGGGCGAGGAGGAAATAGTGAAGATATGGAAGGAGATTGCCGTATCGGCGGTCGACGCCGCCGTGGGAGCTGCATTACTGACCCACGCTCGAATCGACTCGCCAGAAAACGACTTCTTCAGCGCCATCGTCAATATGCACCTGGGTGTCTTAGCCACCATGGAGATGATCAGTCGTCTTCTCCCACGTTCCGAAGGTGAGCTACTGTGGCAACGCGTTCAGTGCATACGGCAATCTATTCAGACACTACCTTCTTCACCATGTGAAAACGCTCTTCCCGCCTACGAGCCCAATGAACATCCAATGCCGTCAGTGTCCCCCTCTCTGTGAGCTACGGGCGGGGTCTTTTTTTTTACTGAGGAGGTAAATAAAATATAATTTTCTTTAATTTTAATGTTATTGAAATGAATATGTAATACTTTTTTCTCCTATCTGTTTTCAGATTTATACAGCAAATAGAAGACATATGACGCAAACAAAAAAATTGTTTTGTATATTGAATATTTTTTTCAACAAATATACTTTCTAAATCTGGTACACATGTGTTGTTTTTTTGTGTTCTTTATCATCCCGTCACCTCCAGGCAGGGATTTCCTTTTTTTTTTATTTTTCCCATAGTCAATCCATCAATCAATATGTTCTTCTTTTTTTACGATAGTGGAGGCGCATGCGTCTCATTCAGAGAGAGAGAGAGAGAGAGAGAGAGGGAACGAGAGGAGAGTATCGTAAAACCCACTCAAGAGACGCTCTTCCCGGGTGTGTCGCGGTAGCTCAGAGCTAGCGTGCGCGCCGCACCCCCCCCCTTTCCTCAGAGGAAACGCTACTCCCGGCGGTTCGAATCCACCTCGCGCCGACTCCCCATTTTTGAAGAGACATCCGCAACCAGCATGCACGCACGCACGCACACACACACACACACACACACACACACCACACACACACACACACACACGACTTCCACACGACGCTCACAGAGCGCGCCGCCACCGCCGCCGCATTTCGCCGCCACGCTCACAGAGCGCGCCACCACCGCCGCCACCGCCGCCGCATTTCGCCGCCAGGGCGCGATTTGACGTCATCAGCTGTTAAGATAGCCCCCCCCCCACACAAACACACACCCGCTGTTGACATGGGTTATATGGGTTATCTGTGAGGTCAATGTCTTATGGGTTATCTGGGCTCAGAAAGTGGGTTATCTGTGACGTCAATGACCTATGGGTTATCTGGCCTCCGGAAGTGGGTTATCTGTGACGTCAATGGAACCATTGGCGGGTTTGAATTCACATGGCTTATCTGTGACGTCATGTGAATTCGGACCCGCAAAATATCCCCTACTTACCATTGTTTTGTTTCTCAAAAAAAAATATATTTAACTAATTAAAACAAGTTGTTAGAGGTCTCAGTAAGGGTATCCCTCAGTAATCATGTATATAGTTAAATTGTAGCTTCCAGTTAATTTGTATATAGATAATTACTTGAAATAGTTATATATATATATATATATATATATATATATATATATATTCAATACCTTGAAAGATTCTGTATGTAATCGAACAAGGATAATAATAAATTTTTTTTTAAAAAAAGGGGGGAATATCAGGCTGCCGCGCCGAGCGCATGCACTGATGAATCATGAATGAATTAATCATGAACTAAAGCATTAATCACTCTGCCACTTACTTGCAAAAATGTTAAAACTCAATTTTAGCAAAACGTTACGTTTTACATTTGATTTTTGAAATTCAGTTTCCTAAATAAGAGCGATCCTCATAGTCCGAGCTTCGCTGTATAAATAAAGCACTTATATACTTTTCGTTTAGTTAATTAAATATTCTCATTAATTCTATGAAAAATCTTTGATTATCTCTATGTTAATAGCACGCGTGAAATTAATATTCCACCGTGCAATTAAAAATTCACGCCTGCCAATCAGAATTCCGAAAAGGAGCGAAATCGTGTAATTAAGAAACCATAATACAGACGTAGCCAAGGTATTTGCATTCGCCCATGAAACATGAACAAAAATGTACATCACATAATACGTACCTACAACAATTACATATAAACAACGAATGAATAAAACTGAATTGGGAAAGTAATCGTTAAGCTAACTGACTTGTGATCCCACATAAAATTTTTAACGTGAATAAACTAAATGTTTTTCAAGTAAAACGTTTGGTCTTATGTTAACGAATGTAAAAAATGTAAATATCAGTTGTGTTTATCAGTTCTAAAGGTATGCTACAACAAAACTGTGTCAGAAGTGACTAGTTTCCCCCCAATATTGATACTCACTCATACCTGTCTTTACTTTTCATGTTTTCATGACTTTGTCAGCTACAAATATTTTATCCGCATATGCTCAGTACCTTCCATTTGCAAATATTTCGTGGAAACAGAAACAACGCAATGCCCACTAAAATAGATATTTTTCAGAAGCAATACTACGTCATGAAATGCATGCCGCGGGTGGAAAAGATGTACTTGAATTTCTTCAAATTGGAATTATTCGTAAATGGAAACGAAAAAATATTGAACGTAACATGTGTATAAAGGGGTATAATTGCACGTACTATATACATTTATTTATTTATTTTACGTCAAAAACAATTTAAAACTACGTGACGTGCTATGGGGAGAAGAGAATTCTGTGCACTTTTTCAAAATTCTGTGATCCCATCCCTATACTAATTGAATTTTGAATACAGAAAAAATGAAAGTTTTTTTTGCAAGGATTGTTAACAAACGTTTTCTCTCTGATGTAACAAAATCTATTTTCGAGGGTAAATAAGCAATAAATTTGGTCTCTTATCCCTCATCGTGTCAAGAAATAAGACTTCCTGCCGCGACAACATGGATAACAATAATTTGAATAACTATATTTCCCACTGAATTCTAGAATATGTGCTCAAATAATGAAGTTACATGCATGCCCAGAAGCAAAACAAGGGGCCATCTCAGTATTTACTTAAAGGATCAGGGAAACTGGACGATAAACCTGATCGAGATGGAGGTCATTGTCCCAGACGCTGCGGTACAAGACATGTTACAAGTTGTTTGAATTATACAATTCAAATGGTAAATAATACATTAAATATCACTGTTAAAATTAATGTTACTTTCCATTTGATGCTCAGTATAGTCTCTAATTGTATAGAAACGTTATGCAACAGAAACGATTTTACTTGGGATTTAAACTTTTCTATCGAATTTAATAGTTTAATGTCATCCGGCAAAGTGTTGTAAAATAATGTTCATGTATTGTATGTGCATTTTTTGTAATGAGCTGTAGATGCTATCACCTGATGGATATGATTACTATGTCGAGTGTTATAGTTACAGACATCGGCGTTTTCTGAAAATATATTTCCGCCCTTAAGCAAGTCATTTTTGACAAAAATCACTGATTCGTAAATCAACAGACAAGGTAATGGTAAAATTTCTAGAATAATAAAGAAAGGCTTACGAGAATCACGTGGGTGGGATTTAGTTATTATTCGTACAATTATTTTTTGTAATCTACAAGTCTCGAAGCTATAAGATGTATTTCCCCAGAATATTATGCCATAGGCGTGAATGAACATTCGCGAAATATACTCAACGAGGGTATGAAGGCTGACTGAATTTGAAAGAATTCTGAACGCATAACATAATGAACTTTGAGTTCAATTTATTTAAATGGACGTTCCATTTGAGGGTTGACTGAATTGAAAGGTATAAAAATGTTGTTGCCTTAACATCAGTCAATGGTACACCGTTCATTTCCAGTAGAGTACAAAATTGTTTAATTGAAATGGAAGACTGCATTAAAACTGTTTTCATTTACTATTAATTTGTTATTACGGAATCAATTTGAAACATCTGATAGTGTGCTATTTACGGTTTATTTATTGTAAAGAATGTTTGTATCATTCGCAAAGAGATCTATTCTTCCATTTCGAATAGTCGAGGGTATATCGTTTATGTATAGTAGGAAGAGAATAGGGCCTAAAATCGATCCCTGAGGAACTCCACGTGTAATTGGCAGAGTCGAAAAGGTGTGTACATAATGTTACATCATTCCAGAAAGGTATTTCCTCTCTCTGAGATCGTTGTTCAAGATACGAACATAACCAATCTAGAGCAATACCACGGATTCCATATGAAGGTAATTTTAAAAGTAAAAGGTCATGATCAATGACGTCAAAAGCTTTTGGAAGATCTAAAAATAATCCAATATGTACTTTATTTTGATCCAATGATGAGGAGACTTCTTTATGAAAAGAAAATATGTCTGTTTCCGTAGATTTTGATTGTCGAAATCCATGTTGGTAATCCATGTTGGCGCGTCGTGTTTACTGAGAAAGGTTTTGAAAAACTGACAGAAGAGAAATAGGCCAATAATTTTGAATTTCATTTTAGTTGCCTTTTTTGAAGAGCGGCTTAATCTTTGCTGTTTTGAAAATATCTGAAAACGTTCCTGTGCATAAGGATGCATTAAATATGTGAGTTAACGGGTGGTTAATGGCAGGCGCACAGGTCTTTAACAAACAATTCTGAAATTCATCTAAACCGGCCGAAATTTATTTTTTAGTTTACCAATTATTTTGAGAATTTCATAGGAAGAAGTTTCGGAAACGAACAGGGTGTCTAAATTTTTTGGAGAAATGTCTGATGTTCAATTTTGTGGCTGAATACCCTTAGTGAGATCGATAGCAATTGTCGAAAAGTATTGGTTAAAGAGATTAGCCACTGTTGCCGGATCGTTCACATTTATATCGCTATATTTTAAAACGAAATTCTCTACAGGGTACCTACTTGATTTGGTTTTATTTTTTATTACATTCCACATTGCTTTTGTTTTGTTATTTATTTTGTTATATTATACATTATGGTATATAAGAAAATTCGCTATCGTCGCTCGTTTTCTTGAACACCATGCAATTAGCCCGCTCTTTATGCATTTGTTTCGTTAATCACTATATTTTCTTTTTCTCGTTTTTTTCTTGCCCGGGGTTCCAGATTCAAGGGGCTTTTAGGCATACCGCATTCCTGTCTTTACATATTTAAAACCGTGTGAACAATCCCAAATTTAAAAATCTCGTAGCCCTGTTACTTTTTACTTGAGTAAAATAATTTATACAACAAATTCTTACGGAATTTTACGATCTTTAAAATTGTACATAACTATTTTTGCGCTAATATCAACCATTAAAAAGTTATTACGCTATAACCAAAATATTCCCGGATTTTTTAGCTTTTTAGCTACCAAATCTTTTTAGGAACTATTTCGAGGTGGAAAACTTAGGATTTTCTTACTAATAACAATATAAACAAAATAAAAAAATAAAATTTTCTACCTCACTTTTTGCAAGGTAAAATGACTTATCGACTGCACTACAACCCATGTTTGGTTGCCAGTGCTTGGTGGACAATATTTGCAAACAGGTTGCTGCGGTGTGGATGCTCTTGTTTGCGAGATTTGTGTACCCTGTGATGAGGTGATCTATTGTCTGAAGAACGATAACACTCTCTACATTCGTCGTTAACATTAAGATTTTCAATAAATCTTCTGTAGTTATAAGATGAAATTTATTATAATTATTATTAATATTATTATTAACAATCTACAATCATATGACTGATGGCGTTTATGGCGACAACGTGCAAACAGTGGAAACTTTGCTCACCTTTTACCTTCGAATTTGTTATATCACGAGTTTCACCATAGAAATAACAGATTAAGGAGTGTTTACGTGCCATACACGTTTCCCAATATTTCAGAAAAGCTTGGGAAAAGCAACCTGTCCAGTCACCTAATTCGCATCACTGATTACAGCGGAAGAATATTTTGTGTTGAGCAAATTCAATTTCAGGGTGGCGGAATCCTGAGAATCATAGTGGTGTAGTTGTGTGAAGAGGTCGGAAGCACATCGGTTCCGAACAGTAAGAAACGAGTCTACATTG
Organism: Teleogryllus occipitalis; assembly: GCA_011170035.1. Taxonomy (NCBI): domain Eukaryota; kingdom Metazoa; phylum Arthropoda; class Insecta; order Orthoptera; family Gryllidae; genus Teleogryllus; species Teleogryllus occipitalis. The sequence goes on along the minus strand of BLKR01005071.1, from coordinate 71,844 downwards.
AGATGTGTATTTCCAGTGACCAGAGAGATTCCAAACAAGTGGGCTGGAAACAGAGTTCCTAACTACGATGCATTTTGAAATCTAAAGAAACAAGCAAATAAACGTATACGATCCCATTTCCACTGATCGCGGAAGCTATCTACTGTAGTAAACAGGAGTCCTACTATCAGTAAACAGGAAGTTGCAATATTACTCTTAATTTAGTGCAGTTCTAGGGATGCCTAAAGGTATCTTTTACGATTTTCATTGTGATCAGAAATATCTAGACGCAACGATGCGGGTCACATGTTCAAGAACGTCCAGAAAGTAATCCGTCTCCATTGACCATCGAAGAGGAAGAACTTGAAAATGTTTAGTTTCTCGCTACGGAGTAGAGAGCATAATTTTGTGTGAAAATACGGGCGAGAAAATACGTGCTGTTTTAACACCACTAAATTTAAATGTATTAGTGTGTACAAAAACTTATATTACAACTAGAGACCCAAACAAGACGTATGGTATTATAAAACAAGATTAATACCTACAAATTTATGTCGAAAAGCATAAGTGCACAATTAGTGCTTCTGTACTTAATTTTGTATGTATTTTTATTTCCTTTGTCGATAATATGTTACGTCTGGTTTTGGTCTTTAACTGGAAAACTTGGAAATGGCTTCAACAGTGGGGAAATGGGGGAACTATTCTCCTCTTTCTGTCCCCGGGCTCGAAATCTCCCCGATAAGGAACGTTGGCAGCGCTGCCGGCGTGAAGAAAGCGCGACTCACCATGGGCACGAGCTCACCCTTCTGCATAGTCTCGTTGAGGTTGGCGCCTCGAGCGGAGCCGGAGTTGACCTCGTCGCGCAGTAGGTCGCCGGTGGAGAGGTGAGTGTAGCCATACTTCTTCACGATGCGCTCGCACTGGGTGCCTTTGCCGGAGCCAGGGCCGCCTGGAACACATTCATTGATTAGTGATTCCGGGCGCGTCAACAGCGAAGGTCATTAGTCCCGTAAGCGTAGTGCATGTTTTCCTTCGGGAGGCGATTATCTTCCCCCGCGTGATGGTGAGATCCGACCCCGACCTTCCCGCAGGCTAGCGCGGTTTTCCCAAACTAGGTATCTCCCACCAGCGGGGCACCGTCCCAGCCGGGGCAAGCATTAAGCTCCCGACCGATCTCAGGGCATGTCTGGTACACGCAGGAATGTGTAGTGCCGGCACGTGTAGTGAATGTACGTGTGTGTAAGTAAGGGTAAGGGTGAGGAAAGGACAAGGAAGAGGAAGGAAATATCGCGCGCGGTCCGTGGCCCCTTTGTTAGGGTTCTGCTCTTGCATTTTCCTGGTATTGAATGGAGAAACCACGGAAAACTACCGCTCAAAGCAGCCGACCGCTAGAATGCTCTTCAAAACAGCGGCTGAATTTGACCTAGCAGACAAGCTAGTACCGAAAATCCTGCCACAGTCGGGATTGAATCTAGGACCTCTCAGTCAGAGACACTGCAGTGATATCAGTTGATGCCCTGAGTTACCTCTCCTGGTAGGAAACAAGTGGTCACACACGGCCGTCCCAAGGATTTCTGCCTGCTTGCCACGCCCCCATAAATCTATTTCAGCTGTACGGAGCAATAAGGCAGTATTTTGCTCATTGAGAGTGTAATGGAAAATCTCACACATTCATATTTTTTAATCCTATAATTAAAAAATATTTTTATATTGTGAGAAATGTAATGAAATTCACCAAAAACTATAATATCCTGGTATCTCTATTTCATTTAGAGAGTAAATTGACGAGCAAAACTATAGATTCAATATAAACCTGATATTTCGTTTTTTTAAATCCTGGCTGAGGAAGAACCTCTTAAATAAAAAAAGGATAAAACCACTTTACTTCCTTTCATGAATCACTACGTGTTCTGGAAGCAGCTATCAGTGAGGAAAGCTAGTTCAAATCGTTCACACATTACTTTGAACGTATGGTTTGCGAAACATATACGTTATAGTGTATAACAGAAAAATACCAATTTGGAAAGACTTAATGAATTTAAATGTCACTGAGTTACCCCAAGCGTTTGCCACATTTTGCATGCATAATTTATTAAAGAAAAGTAGTGTTAGGCGCCAGCTTTGAAGAGGTAATTATCATATTTTTATGTACTCTGGGGAATGCACTGAAGTGTGTTTTTAATTATTTGCATAAACTTTTTTAACAAATGGATAAACTGTGTTATCAACAATCCTATAATTAGTATATATGCTCTTAAATAATAGTCATTTTATAATGAAATTGAGGAGCCAATTCTAATTTGAATAATTTATTTTAAGATCCAATATTGTTAAAATTGTAAGAAGACTTACCCAGGACCCAGATGATAGGAACGTTGGATGAACGCAGAGGTGTTAGATCAATCTGCTTATTCGGGATCTCAGGCTGCAAACAAGAAATCTCATATATTTCGAGTCTTACATTTAATGTAAAAACATGCTGCGGATAACGAAGCAAATAAAAGTTTATTAAGCCAATGCGGCAACAGACTTACTTTCGTACAAAATTGCGAAAGGCTGTTCAAAGTACGACCATGCGAAGTAACTACTACCTCAAATTTCTTTCCGATGCATTTACTTGATATCATTGTGCAAAGGCAATTAAGTTCATTTTGTAGTTTCGAGGTTCAGTTAAGTTATTTTATGGTTTGTTTCAGCTTATTTTCCAAAAATATAAAATGCATTATGTTCAATTAAATGGAATTTTCGATCATTATTTCTGGTACTAAAGCAATACTATTGCCAGAGGTTCCTCTCGGAACAGGGGAGAAAGACTTGACAAGTTTTCCTTTGACGTAAAAAAATCTAGACTAAATAGATAAATACACTTTAACGGAATTGTGTGAAACGCAGATAAGAAATTTTTACATCAGTGTAAGAAATAAGAATGACAATGTTTGATATTTATGGTTTTCTTGTAATATAAATAAAAAATAGTTTTCTTGCCATTTGTAACTACAGAAATACATAAATGTGAACCGTTGTCACATTAAATGGGATTATTTTTTTATTTAAAAGAACATCTAAGTAGCCTAACTACATGACGGTTCACAATGCAGAAATGCATCTTTTAAATTTTTCAGTTACTGAAAGTGGCGGAATAATTGTCAACAAAATAATTTAAGCTCTAATTATTATATAACAGTAAAATCTTAATGTGTCTTGATAGGAATGGGAGTATTGCTCTCTTCTCAGATGTCCGACCTCCCGTCTAAGGCAGGATTCTTTGTGTTCCTGTGCAGTCATCTTAAACAAATGTGTTTGAAGCAGAAAGGAAGTATATGTAAGTGAGAATTTTTATTTTTTCATTTTTCTCTATATAATTCAGGTTTATTCGCTGTAATTTGGTCATCTACGTGCGTTGTAACAATAATTCCTTGTGGTAACATTTTCCATATGTATCCATAGCTAGACTTCGTTCTCCAATAAAATGTTTCAACAATTTTGAAAACAGAGTCTTGGGATATAGCATTTATTAATTTTTTATAAAATTTTCAATATTGTTTTCTAAATTCAATGGAAAATTAATGTTTAATAATTCTCCAAACACATTTCCTGGGTCTGCCTAAGTGGGCTTATTTGTTAGGGCACTCTCACAGTGAATGCGTGTTCGGTTGAATTTGTGTTCTGCCGAACACGGCCATATACGAATTCGACCCATTGTATGAAACACTAGATGGCAAGCACGGTAGCACGACCCGCCTTCCAGCTCGACAGAACGGCATCAAATGAAGTTGAATTTGTAAAAACTTATTTAAAGTCGCTTTTCAACTACTAAGGTTGACTGGCGACTACTAGCGAAGGTCGACAACTAGTAACCACTGTAACTGTATACGGACCCTCACAAACATTCATGCCCCGGGCGGGATTCGAACCCGTGGCCCTTCCGGCACGAAGCAGCTACGGCTCTTCAGCCTGAGCGACCTCGGCTATCCAGCCCGGCAAAGTTAAATTATTGGACCAGACTGAGCCCTTCAACATAGACGTACAGAAACTTGTTTGGTTAGTCTACGAACGACAAGCCTTCTGCATGTTATCCGATGCAATTCTCTGAAATTATGTCACGAAATTGCAGATTTTGCTGGGTTGCTGATAGTTCCTTTTAACCATGAATGTAACCTTACGGATGTAATATAAATGTGAAGTTCCGTTAATAAACATATATTTCATATCATATCAAACATACATATCTCATATTAAATATAATGCTAAACAATACGTTTTTAACTTATTTCCATCCTATTTCACGTCGCTTATAAGTAGGGAACGGAATTTATTGTAATAAAAAATGCAAAATATGTACATATATGTACTTATTTTTTCCAAAACATCTGAGAAAAATAGAAAATATGTAAAATAAAAATTCATTATTGTGTTTAAAATTGTTCTCTACAAGCATTATCCGACCATAGAACGTCGCCAATCAGTTCTTAAGGATTTGGAGTGACTGAAAGTAGGTTCTATCTCTACTAAAGTAATTCTACTCTAGACTTCACCATATATAAGAATTTTATTCGAAATATAATATACGTTCATAGTATATATTACAATGTTTACGAGAAGCCGGGGTAAAAGTGAATAGTAGTACCGTGTAGCGAGTGATGGATCCCAGGGAAGGTGGTTAAAGGGTATGTATCCCACCCTCCAAATTGAACAACACGGTAAGACAATTTTATGTAAAAAATATTTGTTAGTTTTCGATCGAATAACGAATTTGCTGTTTAAAACATGAGAAAGCACGTGGTTGAAATTACTTTTTGTCATAAAAATCCACTCATCCTTGACTCGCTAGTACGCATCAAACGAGGATGGGGAGCGGTAAGTTTGACAATTCATGGCGAAGATATGGAGTAATAGAAACGCAGCAGCATTACATTTGATTTGTAAGAAAGATGATTCCGTAACAAATATTGCAAACGCACATCTGAAACGTTCCGTTTTGACGCATAAATATATTAAAATGTAGCGAAATATGTAAGAAATGTGTCGCATTAGGTAAAATATGTAAAAATATGTAATTATAACAAAATATTTAAAGTAAAAATAGTTATAATTCATTCAGAATGTCTTGTAAACTCTAGGAAATGTAATTGAATGCGGGTATGTAGTTCCTGTAAAAACATGCAATTACATGGAAATCCGTTCCCTACTTATAAGTGATGACTTCAAGAATGAATGCCAGATGCAGATGAATGTAGTGTTACCACTGCTAGTTAAAAAGGGGGGTAGTTTTAGAAAAAGGGGGTGTTCCCTCTGATATGAGAGAGTTAATTAGTTGAATGGCTTCTGGGACACATCGCGCCTCCCTTTTTAACCAAAATTATTAGGGGATGAACTTTGCGTTTATGCGACAACTATCGTTCGATAGAATCAGTCTGCCGTTCGCGAGGTCATTTCTTCTGACCAACACGTATTTACTCTGACCGAACGCTAAGACGGTTCATGATTCACAAAGAAATTTAGTTCTCACAGCTCTGAAGTCGGATACTTCTCTACATTCATTGTCGAATCCTTCAGATAATTCTTACCGGTTGGACCGCTCCGCAGCGGTTACGGGGACATGCTCGTTGATTCATGAGGAAGTGAATTGTCTCTCATCAAAAAATATGAGTAGAAATAACGATTTTGTGATTATGTTGCTATAATCCAACAGTCTTACGCATACAAGTGGCTACCAAGCAATGATTATCCTCATTAGGTCTTTGTTGTAGACAACAATAAATAAAAAAAACTAACAATTAAGCATGGAGAAGCTTAATAATTTATCCTCTGTTGATGAATAAAGAATTTTAGTAGTAATTATTAGTAGAAATAGCACTCTGAGAAATGCTCAAGAATTTTATTCCTGGAGTGCCTCAAAATTATCACATTTAGGTAAATCGCATCGCATTACATGTCTAAAGATACATGATGTTTATATTTGTAAAATGAATATCACGAAATTATTCTTAACATACGTTTTCTTTACACGTTAGCAGATAATAATTTTTAATAATAATAATAATAATAATAATAATAATAATAATAATAATAATAATAATGATAATAATGGACGGTTAACTAGTCTTTAAGAGACTCGTTCTTATCTGCAGGGTTTCTTGCTTCTTTTGTAATTTTTTTCAATGAACGTAGACATCTTTAACGAAACATATAGGCATTTTTTGAATTCCTGAATGCTAGATGTCGATTTAACCGAGATCGATAAATCATGGTCAGCTCCTTACCAGAGTGTTTTAATGACTTGCGTAGATTCGAATCTTCTTCTAAAACAGTGCTTAGCTGCTATATTCCTATGGTTACGTCGGAGGGAAACGCTGGTGTAAAGCATACGGTAGTTGGTACGCACTGAATTTGATAAGATTCATTATGATGTTATTTCAGAGGTGTATCTTTCAATATTGTTTGTATATCAGTATTATAAACGACCTTTTTTATTGCAATAAAACATTAATAAAAGGAAATTTTACGACACAAATGATGACGTATTGGCATTTCACGACACGAATTATTGCGGTATCGCACATTTAGTCAATCGCAACGAATGAATCGTGGGGTGGTGAAGGGAAACGGAACAGCCGAACACAATTTTCTCGCACACTGACAAAAACCCGAGACGTCACAAGAAAGTTGTTTCTCAAAATTAATGTTGATTTTCTTATAAATTTATAATGCTGTTATACAAAAATAGCGTATGCAACTCGTTTATAATGTTCCTTTCTTGCATTCTTACAAATTTGAAAACTCGCTCCTAATATCGCTCGTTTTCAAACCATGTTCTCATGCAATAAAGCTTAACATTTTAAACTAATTCCATAATCTACTACTACGCAACGACTGCCCCCAGAGTATTAGTTTTTTATTTCATTTTATAATATCATCAGTTATCAGAATCAGTTATTGAAAATTTATAAAAACTATATTATCAATTTTATTAAAAAATCAGGTGATTTGATATTTGATGATGAAAAAGGTATTGATCATGAGTTTAACTGGTTTATGTAGTCCCAATGAATTTAACGAATTTACGCGTGGAAAACCGAAAAGGCCAAGCTCATTCACTTCTTAATACTTGATACAAAAGCAAAGGTTGCGAGAGAATTATTTGTTACTATCTGAAACGGGAATAACTGAGGTAGAAATAGTAAGTACGTTTCCATGCGCCCTCCTGATGCACAGCTCTTCAGATTTTCTCAGATATTAAAAAATGCTAAAGGAATGAAACAGCTAATGGGCACTAATACATTTGGCAAAATATCTCACAAATATCAACATTTTAAAATATTCAAAATCCCGAAGAATACACAGTGGATTGTTCCCATATATCAACAGCATCATTGCTTACTGATTCTGGGGCAGAACCTGTTGAAAGTCCAAAGACACGGCGACAGGAAGTGTAATACAGTAGTAGAAGGAGTGGTTTAAGATTCGTAAGAACATTAAAGGAGAGTAGCTTCAAGAATTTTGGTAAAATATCTAACCCTAGAATTTCTAAGGGCGTATGAAATTCAAATGATTTTAAAGATATCTTAGTCAACGTCCAGCGTTAGCATCTGGCATTACAAAAATACTACTGTTACTATGAATAATAAGTTCTTTTCTTTCTGTTCACTTTATATTTTGATTTACGATAAGTAAGCTACCACGGTTTCACTGCTTATGCTCAAAAACGATTTTGTACTTTTTTTATAATTAAAGCATAGTCTGGGATAACATTTTAAATTGCAAGTACTCTTTGTTTGATTTTTGATCCCTCAAAGGTATTTTAAACATCATCACTTTTACACAACATATTTAACGCATTTACGGATATACATGTTTATTATGCAAGGCTAAGGGGGCCCTTTCAATACTGTAAGGGGGAGAGAATGCACTTATGGTAGAATAAAATATATTTTTGTGATTTGTATACTTGTATTTGTATTATTCTCTTGAAGACGATATTTGATACTTCAAATACGTAATAACATTCCATTTTTTGTACTCATAAATATTGAATTTAAACTTAAATATTGAAATTAAATATTGAAATTAAAGAAAATATTAATATCACTCTTAACGTAAATTTCTGCTACATTGAGAAATATTTAATTAATTTTGAGACTTTCGTAAATACCAAGTGGGAGGGGGTAGCCGATGGGGAAGTTTGGAGGGACATGAGAGACTCTGTTTTCCGAAATTTGGCACAGCGACTCGGCGGATGTCTGCATCGGAGCGCTGGTGTAAGGGTTGGCTCTAGTTCCGACATCGGCCTGTGATCTTCGCCGCATCGGGATTCCAGTGAACATGTGAGGTTCTCGTTTACGATTCTGATTCTGCATCTGCGATACGTCTGCTTTCAAGACGCTCATTCATGAGAACGACCGGCTGCTAGCACATACGCAGCCACACGCAAGTTGAAATTCCGTTCTCCGAAAATAGCCCAAAGGCAAATAAAGGCTGCAAGTCTGCGTTTTCTACACAAAAGAAATTATTTTCTCATGAATACAAATTCTGCACACAATTTTGTAGGAAAAAGTTTCTTAAAGAAGGATCTTCTTTGAGCTATATCTGTAGTTATATTTGTTAATTCATCCGGGGTATATATTAATTTTATTTATCATAGAATTTTTATGTTCATTTCCTGTTCTGTTTATTGTTTTAAGTGAAGTTTAATCATAAAAATACAAGAAAACTTTCACATATGCCCAAAAATTAATGTGTTTTCGAAATATCAAACATTTTATGTCCATTATGTAGACATGAAAAATAATACATATGTTTGCTAGGATGGTTTTTCGACTAACCTTCGATATATTCATTTACATAAAAAATACACGGATAAAAATGCTATGTCGGCTGCTAAATAATTGCTTTCTTCGAAAATAAATGGGAGTGCTTGTCTCCGTTCAGATTGAAGCTATGAAGGAAGGACCCCTCCTATTGAAGGATGACATATTGTAGGATCGGCGCCAAGTCCTACATGTTTATCTACAATGTATCTACAACAAAAAGTCATTCTGATCTCCATTCATCCCTCTTCTCTCATTTTCCTTTCCTTTCACTGCCGCACTTGAATTTTGTAATTTGACAGAGTGAAAGAGCTTCACGAAGGGTACACACCTTTGTCAATCTTCCTACTCTCAGTTTTCTTTGTATCTCTCTTTTTCTTTTTTCTTTTCATCATTTTTTCATTCTTTTTTCTCTTTTTTCTTTTCTTTCTTGTTTTCCAGTCACTCATGATAATTGTAAATATGTTTATTAAACGTTTCTTAATCAAAATTCCGTTTTTGGTAAAAGTTTTCCTCCCCATCCACAGTTTCCCCCTGCCCTCTCACCGTTCCAACCAATGTATTTAACCCCCCATCTAACGGTCTATAAAGAGCTTCATTCCACTTCCGGCAATCCTTTCATTTGTTGTGCCTTATGAAAAGATAACATTTTCCTTTTCGGAGTTTTTCTTAAAACATGAATCCATCATACATTGCATGTTGATTTTGAATGGTTTTTGAAAGTAACTCCTGATTATTGTGATAATTTTTATATTAAAATATGGTACGAACCCTTCCTCTTTTCGTACTTATACATATTTTTATTTTTCAATTTTTTAAATTTGAAATCGTAATAACTATTGTACCAAACAATATAAATGTGTAGTTGCCACATTTATAATTTTTTTTCCTAGGGCTTTTATCCAGCCCTTCCCGAAGGGAACGGCGACGCATATTCGACCATACACTAAACAAACACTTGCGGGCTCCTCTGATCTGGGGTCAGCAGAACGCGAGGCCCTACGCGACAACACACACACAAAGTCAAGGGACAAACAGCCATGCCCAAGGCGGGACTCGAACCCGCGACCCTTCGGACCGAAGCGCTGAGTCGGTACTCGCTCTTAGCCACCTCGGCCATCCAGGTCGTCACATTTATAAATTGTTGATATATAAATTAGATATCATTATTCTAATAAGTTTTTGGACGTATGTTTCGCATCGATTTTATTAATTTTTATTTATTAAGAAAAAAATGTAACAGCTGTTGCATCTGATGATGTGAGTATATGAGTCCAGGAAATGTATACCAACATCGTTTTTCGATTATAATGGAATAAGTAATATTATCTGGTTAAACATTAATTAATTGTCCTTAAATAAAAAGGTAACTTCTCATTTTAATACAACCAAGACAATTATCTTAGGTGCTATTCACGAATTATTATTAAAATATTAAATTTTTTATTAAAAATATTGTTATTAAATAAATTCAAAATAATAATGGACACCAACAATGATTATAATCATTAATAAATCATAACAAATAATAAATAAAAATTGAGACAATGATTATAACCATTGTTAGTGTCAATTTTTATTTATTTATTTGCTTCTTTGCATTTTGCTTTTTCCTGATCCGCGAGACTCCCGCTGGGCCGGGCCCAGTCCGGGGTCAAGTGCAGGGGACGCGTCCAAGGCCGGGAGCGAGGGTCGCGTAGGCGCGAGAATAGCCGTGCATTTGGCACGCCCGCTCCGTTAGGCGCGGAGGAATCCGTGCCCTGGCCTAACGAGCTGCGGGCCGTGTGAAGCCGCTTTCGCCCATGGGCGCCCAACAATCGGCGGCGTGGATAGGGGGGCGGGCCGCGGGGTGACGCGCAGGCAGGCGGCCGAGACCCCATTTGCACGCTTCCTTTTGACGAACGATTCAGGTCTTTTAGCGCACGCACGCATAGGCAGTGTTTTTTGTTCGGTTGATTCGTGATTCTGATCGCGTCAACGGCTAAGGTCATTGGTCCCGTAAGTGTAGTACATGTTTTTGCTCGGGAGGTAGTGTGTTTATTATGGAGAGATCCGGCGCCGACTTACCGTGGGTTAGCGAGGTTTTCCCCAAGTATCGCCCACCAACGGGGCATCGCCCCAGCCGGAACAAGCTCTAAGCTCACGACCGGTCTCCCGGAATATGTGGTAGTGTAGTGCATGTGAGTGTAAGTGTGTGTAAGTAGCTGGTAAGGATAGGACAAAGAGGAGGTAGGAAAGATCGCGCGCGGTCGATGGCCGGTTTGTTAGGGACTATGCTCCGGCATTTACCTAGTACTAATCGGAATAACCATGGAAAACTACTGAACAGAGCAACTGGCCGTTAGAATTCTTCTCCAGACACAGACAGAACTCGATCCAGCTATATGGGTGGTGTCGGAAATTCTGCCACCGTCGGGACTCGAACCTAGAATCGTTCGATCATCATTTGACGCCCTGAGCTACCTCTACCGGTCATACACAGTGTCTTCTGGGGTTCCTGAAGCGACACTGCACATGCATGCATTCGCTACATCTTCGAAACCTTTTGTGGAAGTGAAGGGCTTAAATCGGGTCGATGTGTGTTAATCGGGAGTTGTGCTGCTAGTGGATGCACAGGGGTGAATTAATACCGTATACGTGCGTAGAGGAGCAAGGGACACGTACACCCCCTCCCGTAAATTTTGAATGGTTCTCCCAAACCTTACATAATAACACAAATTTTATTTCCTTAAATATGTTCAATCCCTGTTTTTCTCCTTTTTAATCTGACTCTTTGGGAAATTGTTTTACGATATTTGGGGAAGAGACTCTCCAAGCCATCTAGCAACTTTGTAATTTGTTTAACAAATTATACATAATCTACAAAACAAATTAATTTTTTAATTGTGTCATTGAATTTATAATTTAATTATTTTTGTATGATTTAATTGTTCTTCTTGAAGTATATTTTATTCCTTTACTAGTAAAATTTTAAATAAGTTCAGTGCAAAAGGGTGCCCATAAAAATGTAGTTTTCCCCCTCTAGTTTTAGGCGGCGCACGCCTATGATTAATTTGTAAGGCCCCCCAACAAGTAGGGGCCCTAAGTAATTTGTTAAATAAAATGGGGTTCCTGATGCCACGTTTATGAATTTAAAGATTTCAATATTTTTTTAAATTGCAAAGCTATTTTATCTGGTCTATGTTAAAATATTAGTGGTAAACTCCGAAGTTTGGTCATTCCTTGAGGACCCAACGACATTAATACAGCCCTGATGGAGAAACAATAATCCCTTGCCAGAAGGAGTTCATTGTGAGAGATATCCGATGACCCACGACACAGAGTAAACACGAAAATGTTTTTGCTCTGCAGCGTCATTATTTGGTACACAAGCATAACAAGAATAACAATAAGTGGAAAATAGGATAGTAAAAAGGTAGTGTAAATGGAATGTAGGATTTTCTTAATTTTGACTAAACTTTGCAAGTCTACGTGAAGGCGAGCATTTCAAATATGTAATAGAACTCTCTTTCACGTCCCTCATCAGTGATTCTCACTGTTCTGTACAGGATTTAACTTTCTAAGTGATATATGCAAGTAACTATTCGGAAACTAACGGTGTATCACTCATTTAACTCTTGAGTTGCACTCTAGAATAATTCCTGCAAATTAAATTTCCCTTTCATTGTTCTCATTACATGCCGAATATTGGATTTGGTATTTAAATATATGGCTAAGGCAATGTTGATGTGACGATATTTGGACAAAATTATTCATCAAATTATTTACTCTTTGCATCCACTATCGCTTATTTCTGCAAAACATCCGTGTGCTAAAACGTTCATGTGTTAAATAATCTTTCAGATCAGTTATTTTTTTCGTTGCTTTGAAATTATCTTGTTTTACCAGTGATTGTGAGGCACTTAGATCTCTTTAGACCGACTCAATTGTTTAAATGCTAGGAGTCATTGCCAGAATGTATTACGAGGTCGTCACGTGAACTTTTCCACGCTAGTGTTGAATATCTGACACACTCTAGGCACAGCACGTTTTTTCTTCAGTTCTCGTTGCTATTGTGTCACTACGTAACAAATGTAGGGCATATTGTATTTTACATTTCAGTAAATAGCAATATTTCATTAAAATTACGTATGTATACTCGTCGCACTCGTCAAACTGTGCCTTGGATCTTGACCTGGACCTTGATTGAACCCAATTGTAAATCGAATTAAACAAGAGGCCGGACGTGTTCCGGCAGCATCGACTGCTCTCCATTTTCAATCACCCTCTTCAGTACTTAATTTTTAAAACCTAATAACTGTCAAAAAATGTCTCTTCTATTATGATTTCGAAAAAATGCAGACAGTCCTAATAAAATATACATGGTCTCTAAATTTAACTTCTCTCATTTCCATTTCTAACGGATTTCTACTTTCTATCATCGCCATTATGATATTGACATTGCTTTTTGTCATGTTTGTTTTATCTATCAACCTCCAACCGGGCATGTCAAACCGCGCCCGCGCGAGCTGCTTGCTTAGGAGGCCCGTCGCTCCTGCGAGGAAGCAATTTCTCCTGACTCCGCTCTATTTCCCCACCAAATCCAGAATGGAGTGTACACGCGCAAGCTGAGGCGGCGCGAGACGGAGACTACAGGATTCACACGAAAATATTTTTGCCAAAGGGGAGAATTATTTTTCCAAGACGAATTCTTTCCTTGTTCCTATTATATTCTGTTTTATTAAGTCGTTCAATTATTTGTTGCACACAGCAATAATGTTCATTTAACTTACAAGACTCTACAAGATAGCAATTCTCGCTTATGGAGAGAGACAAAACAGATAAGAATCATCTGTTAAACATCCGAACCTGAACGTAAGAAGTTATTCAATTATTGCACTATGGAATAGACGCGATTGCAAAATAAATATAGTTTCGATTTAAAATAATTTTACTCGCAATTGACCATTTTAAATCTGACTCGTGTAGAATTACATTTCAATGGATCTTGTCCTTGCTGTAGTATTTAGGATATACATAGCTAAATTTGGGGCAATAACTGTCAACTGACTTCTCCGAAAGACAGTATGAGCCAGATGTCTAATGATGTACCGCCACTTCGGAGCAATTTGTACAACGTTACGTTTAAATCTCGCACCTCGCTTTCTGAACGCACTGCCCGCGAGTAAGCTAGTTACCTCGTCTGCGACTTAGACATGCCTGCTCTATATCTCATTCCTTTCCCTGTGCCCTTAAATTCTCAATGAAATAAAAGCACAAATACAAAATGACCGGACTGAGCTCCTCACTCGCAAACCGCTTGACGAACCGAGCGAGACGCATTGTGCTATTTAGCGGTGTCCAGGGCAATTAAAACGCCGCTTGGCGCGTCTCGCTGAGATGTATTAGAGCCGCGCGACAAAGATTCTTGTCAGAACCTGCACTGGCCTACGATACAATTGCTGTGTTGGTCCATAATAAAGGAACTAACTGAAAGAGCTACATGTCTGCGTTGAATCTTGTTTTAATATCGGCAAAAGTTCAGAGACCTTCAAATTGATTTAACAAGCCTTTGGTGATGAATCTACGAGCCGGTCCCAGTGTATAATTGCTTTAAATCGGAAATAACACCATCCTCTTCCCGACCAAAAACAGCTAGGGTGTCTCAGTCCAACGTTAAAGACATGTTCTTTGCTTTTTCTCTCGGTAAGGACCGATTCTTTATGAATTCGTCCCTAAAGGACAAACAGTTAATAAAGAATACTACGTCGAGATTTTTAAGAGGTTAAGGGATGCTGTAATGAAGAAAATACCTAAATTGTGAAACGATTGAATAGACAAATTCCACCTTTACATCACGCCGGTGCATGCCTCGTTTCCTGAGTCCGAATATTTGGAAAAAAATACGGCACAACGGTGATCCCATAGCCTTCCTTTTCTCCAGTTGCGGCTCCAGCCGACTTTTTCCTGTTTCTGAGATTGAAATCCGCAATGAATGATCGCCGAATGTGGCCGAAAACCACATTGAATGACGCCCCGTTGGCTCATTCGAGGACATCGGGAGAAATTGCACTGCTGACCTTAAGGCGATTCCGAAAGCAGCGTTTCAGAGGACAATTGAAAGCTGGAAGGAACGCTGGAGGCGATGTGAGGCTAGGCAAGGGATGTACTTTGAAGGCGACAAACACTATTGAGATGTATATTTCTATAAACTTTTTGAACAACCCGGGTTTTTTGCGTTTTATGCGGGTACCTTGCATACTAACAATTTCAATAAAATATTTTGAATTTGATTTCTTCATTTGTTTGAATATATTCAAAATGAACATTTCTTAACATTTTTAAATCATACATTTTTTACCTCTGTTGTGACAATATTAAATTGAAATTGTCGTTATCCAGAAATGCTTCAAAATTTTCTACGCAGCCCGAATTAATTTATTTTCCTTTACGAATGCCTTTATGATGAAATTAATATTTGACAGTAAAAAATGTTTTTGACAAAAACCTCATTGGAGAAACTTACATATGTAGTTCAACTTGATTTATGAATTTACTTTTTTGTATAACTATAAATTTCAAGCGAGTTATTTAATTTGGAGGTGGCTACATCCTCAAGTTTCATTTACTGTGCAATATTGTTTCAACGTACCATGTTCTAACACAAGAAAAAATAATAAATCGACGTCCTTAGGAAAATAAGCCATTCTTGTGCTTTGGTACATCAGCATGTTGTACCAAAGGATACAATGCAAGAAAATAAAAATTAAATATTTTGGCATAATATTTTGGGTGAGTGAAAGACAATTACTTAATGATAGACAAATTACGTATGAAGTTGTCTGTAATGCTTTCATAGTTCTAAATAATTTTAATATCAACTTCAGCAAAAACTATGGAACCAAAAACTCTCCGCTAATACAGCAGTCTCCCAATTCGTTGTAGACTGTTGGTAAGATCTTTTCTTCCCATTCCGTTGTGTGATCTTCAATGATCTTCTGTTTTAATAAAAGTTTACGAGATTCTCCTCAATAAAAGCGGAAATGTTCTTGTCGGGTTTCCAAAAAGTATTATATTCATCTATAAAATCAATAGTAAATAATTTGTTCAAAAACATAATTATTGAAATCATTAGGAGCTGCTAAGTGAACAGAAATGAAATCACAATCCACGTTTTGGTGTCATTTAATTCGAGGGGTATTCCAATGGTAGCCGTAAGGTAGTATAAAACTGTTACATGTAGTACGAATTAGAATTTTTAAGAAAATAACTTCTAATGAAAATAGTTATGTTGATTAACACGAAATACAACTGAAAATTGTTCAGAAACATGAGTGAAAAAGTGAAATATGGGCAGTTGCATGTTAATTGAAGTTAATGGAAATTGTATTTACATGAAGATTCTGTGTACCTTGGCTTGCTTTTGGTTGGTGGTTATGAAGTCAAGTTCATTGCTTTGGAGGTTGAAATGTTTATCTGTTTGGAAGGCCGTCAGCTGTCTGCATTAAAAGCCGGTCCGTTGGTTTTACAGTCAACAGAACCTCTGTAATGTAGTTTCGTACCTATTTTTATCCAAAAGGACAATGTCAGCGAGACTGATCTTGACCGGTTGTCCGATTCGGCATCTGGCCATGTTTTCGAAAGTTCATGATTGTGAGCTGACTAAAAAAAGTTACAGTGAATGATAATGTATTTGCTGTGGGATTTGTATCGTAGATAGGATTATCATAGATTCTTTCTAATATTGTATCTTAGATTCTTTCTAATATTCATTCCAAAATTATATATGAATAAGAAACATTTTGTGAATATTTGACTATTCCTCTGGCCGTCTTTTCTAGCTTTCTCTCGAATTTCCAAATTGTTTCATTTCAAAACTATTTATTATATATTTTGACATCACTTTTTATTAGTTATGTCAAAACTTATATTTTGTTGCATATTTTTTGAATGAAAACTATTCTGAAATCGAAGTAAGAATCTCGAGGTCCTTTTTTTTATAATAGATCTCTCTGGAGTTTGGGTTTTTTTCTAAGCATTCATGGCAACAGTCCTAAGTCTCTAACTCTGCAACAATTTAAGTCATGCAGTCGTGTCTGCGTTTCATGCTACATGCAGTTTTGCATTTCTTAGATATGGGACATTATATTTCTAATGTAATTTGCAAATGTAACATAATTGTATGTCTAAATCAGTAAGAAAGTTACTTAGAACAGCCGATACACTAAAAATTGCAAGTGTAGCTTATTCGACTAAATGGAGAAGATAATGAGGTTAAGACAACAATCATTAAATGATGCCTATAAGGTGATAGTTCCTGAAGCTTATACGAGAGTAATAAAAGAATATGAGAATAATCCAAATTAGTTTTACTAAGCAACTTCTCGTAAAAGAATTTCAACTCAGGTAGAACTCCTTTGAAGGAGGCGCGAAAGTTGTTTAGTTACATTGTACTTTTAAATGTAGTTACTCCAACTTGTACATAGTTCCTCTTGCATATGCGAGCAAATATAGTAAGAAAATTTGAACAAGACGGGAATCAGTAATCATATATTATTTTTTTTCTAACAAGAATTTCTTCCGAATCTGAAAGAGACAAACTTCTCTTATAAAAATACTCCCCAGATTTCCATATTCACGATCTCAAAGAGGTCCCATCCTAAAGTTGTACATTGTTTTGGAGACGACAGTAACAATGTTATTTACTCTTTATTTATTTATTTCACACAATCTCGCTCAAAATGGAAGAAGCAGCATTTCTTCGATTTCCAGATAAATCAGATAATTTCATAAGCATGGTCGCTTATTAAATTAGTAAACTGAACGCCTGAATTCAGTATCTCTCGAGGACGTCTTCCGCGTTAAACAAGAGTACAGAAGAGCATTCGTAGTTATCTAAGCCATGCCATGCTGGCGAAACGAGAAAGCGGTTACAGATAAAACGAGATTTCTACGGAGTGGTCATGGAAAAGTGGAGTCGTGCAGCGGCGTTGCGACAAGAGCCGCGCGGAGAGGGGCGATGGTGGGGGTGGAGGCGGAGGCGGAGGTGGCTTAGTGGCCTCGAGCCCTTTGGGCACGACTCGTTCTGCGCCCAAAGGACACCAGGCAGAGTGCCCCAGCCCTGCGGAAAGGCGGCATATTTATTTCCTAGTGGCGACCCAGGACGACGAAATTCAAATCGATACACGTCAGGCCTTTATTACGAGCGCCATCAAACTGCTATGAGCGATTCACGATAGCCGAGTTCTCTGAAGTTTTTAATGTGTGCATTTGTTAATCTAAAATCAATACTTTGGAAGTTTGAAATTTTATGAATGCATGTTTTTAGCGATTTTGTGTTCTCGAAATGAGTCCATATTCGGTAGTTCAGTATGGTTTCATGTCTCTCTCTCTCTCTCTCTCTCTCTCTCTCTCTCTCTCTCTCTCTCTCTCTCTCTCTCTCTCTCTCTCTCTCCCCCGCTACTTATCTAAAACTAAAATACACACATTCGAACTCTCACACACTCGCAAACTTTCACTTCCTCACGCACACACTCTCACGCACCCACCCACTCTCTCAGCACACATTCATACACTCTCTCTCAAGATACACTCACACTCTCTCCCAGAACACACTAACACACTCACACACTCTCTCAGCACTCACACACTCTCTCTCAACACACGCTCACTCACAACACACGCTCACTCACAACACACGCTCACTCACAACACACGCTCACTCACTCTCTCAGCACACACTCACTTACTCACTCTCTCTCAGCACACACTCACTCACTCTCTCTCAGCACACTCTCACTCACTCTCTCTCAGCACACACTCACTCACTCTCTCAGCACACACTCACTCACTTTCTCAGCACACACTCACACACTCTCTCAGCACACACTCACACACTCTCTCAGCGCACACACACACTCTCAGCGCACACACACACTCTCAGCACACACACACACTCTCAGCACACACTCACTCTCTCTCAACACACGCTCACTCACTCTCTCTCAGCACACACTCACTCTCTCTCAGCACACACTCACTCACTCTCTCTCAGCACACACTCACTCACTCTCTCTCAGCACACACTCACTCACTCTCTCTCAGCACACACTCACTCACTCTTTCTCAGCCCACAAACATACTCACTCTCTTTCTCAGCCCACAAACACACTCACTCTCCTTCTCAGCACGCACACACACTCACTATCAGCACACATACACACTCTCTCTCAGCACACTCATTCTCCCTCAGGACACATTCTCTCTTTCTCTCAGCACACATACTCACTTTCTCACCCATACACTCTCTCACCCACCCACACACACACACACACACCACGCAGTCTCATTGAATCGCTGACTCATACCAAGAATATCAACGGCCGAAGTCGTGATATTTCACGATATTAACTGTCCAAATCCAGGACGTTACCCTCCGGTTTCCAAAATCAGGTTCCTGTCTCCAGTGGACCTACGGGTCCTGAGAGCCCGCCCCGCCGCCTTCCGCCGCACCACCACTGCCCGGCGCTCCGGCGCTCACTTACCATGGTGCTTCCGCGTGGTCCTCAGGTCACGAGAGGGAGTACTGTCCGTGGCAGGTGCCGCCGCTCACCACCGCTCACCACCGCTCACCACCGCTCTCAGCGCTGCCTCCGGCCGCACGCCCCTGCGAGACGCCAACCAACGCTGCCGACACGCCGCGCCGCCGTAAAAATAAAGGCCAGCGCGCACCCGCAGCCACCGGGTTATATTTGCGACCCCACCTCCGGCAAAAGCCCCCTCTCCCTCCCGCCTCCCTCACACACACTCCCTTCCTCCCTCCCGCTCGGCCTCCTTCCTGTCCGCTCCGCCTCCCCGCCCCCGCCCCCGCCCCCTCCCTCTGCGTCGCTCTTTGCCCTCGCGGTGGAAATAAAATGCGTGTGATGAAAACAAAACAACACAAGGTCGGCAGCAAGTTCATCGTCTTTGTAGTACTCGTAGAGAACAAAAAAGTGAGGCATGCAGCTTGCGCAATAATTACGTAAGTGAAACTTTCTCAGCTGGACATTTCTTGCCTAGGAATTACGTGCAGGAATGGCTGAAGAAGAGTGGCGATCTAACTGATGCCTACAATTTCTTGCAATGATTTTCTTTCTTTTCAGATTTCAGAAATGAATCATAATTCGGGAAAAACTTCCATTTGGTGAAATAGATATTAGATGCTATTGCGTTATACTCTTTAACGGACATCTTATATTAAAGTAAATTAAAGCTTTTTTCATTTGCAAATCTCGTTTACCTTCAAATGCTAGCAAAATGTCTAAGTGTGATGATGGAAAGAATATAAACGTAACACTCACTTCACGAAAATTATGGTGCTCAGGGTCTCAAGATTACTTTCCTCTAAAGTTAAACATTGCTCAAATCACGTATTTCCCCAGAGGAGAAAATGTGTCATGCTTCATGAAGCAGTTCAACAGAGCAGTATGACCTCTGATGTTATCTGACAAAGCACACCATAAGGAACGCACACAGTTGACAAAAATAATTAGTCAACCGAGGCGTAATAAATACGACTCGTTGGATATTTCCGTCTCTGCAAATTGTAAATAACCCAGAGATAGTAATCTACAGAATCAATAAGGTTTAATTCACGGGGATTAATTCACGGGGAAAGCAATTGATTATATCAGACCTGATCCTGATGCACTCGTAAGCTGATAAGAATTATAAGATAGGCTAATAATCAACATTGCAATTCCTTCATAATATCAAGTGCTTCCGCAACCGCTTCACAATAAAAAATATTTTACAAATAATGTTTGTAAAATTATTCACAATTTTAAAATATTTCCTGTTCATAAACAAATAATTGTAGAGCGGTTTTGATTTCTCGTCGTTGCTTATGATTTGAATCGTCAATATAAAAAATATCAACTCTGAGTGAAATAATTTCCATCAAATCTATACCATTAACATGCTTAAGATATTGGTGTTCTTCTCCCCTTAATTATTTAAATAATAATAATAATATCATTATTTAAAAAAACGACACCTTCAGCTACAAATTCATTCATTAGTCATAATGTATCATCAATAGCCATGTTGCAATATTCTCAAAGTGGCGAACTCTTCGCATGTCTTTCGTTCTATAGGAACACACAATCCTACAATCCAAGAATTAGAATGAAGTTCCTCATATTGATAACATGGGAATAAACTTCAGAATTCGAAAACTTGTTCAAACCTTTTGTTTTAAAAATTTGAAGCTGTGTTAGCTATTTTTACTGAAATGCTGGAGCAAGTGTTTGCATCGCTTTAGAGGCTCAAATTGGTTTTGAATAAAAATTCATGAGCATTCGTTGTAAGTAAACATAACGTATACAAACGACTAGTATATTCGTAGTATATTCTTTGGTTCTTATTATTCGTAGTACATTCTTTGATCTTGTCTTATATGGATGTTCGTTCACTTTCATGTGAGCTCATTACCACTGCAATGTTATCGGATTCCGTTGCAAACTTTGTCCCCACTGAGACCCTATGGACTTTGGTGAATGGTCACTTCTATCGTTAAAGTACATCGGTTAATTGAATCCACACCCATACATTTTCATTCAAGAATGATTCGCTGTTCAGGAGAAGCTTGTTGAAAATGTAAGATACCCATTATTTTGAAGAAAATGTATTTTAGTAATAATGGCATAGAAGTATAAACGTTATGTAGAGAGATAATTTAATGGCATAGCCATGCCCAAAACACGTCTGAGGAAATAGATATCATACAAGACGACGAATATATTCGTTTATTATATATTAGCGTCTGATATATGATAAACCATGTTTCCTGTATTTCACATTCTGTGATAATGTATTTTTCTTCAAAATAAGAATGCATTTTAGATAACTTTGTCAATACGGCCGGTTGAGTACTAAATATGAAGTTAAATCTTTAATATAATATTTAAAAGGTACATCCCAATTTATGTTCTTATTCGAGCTTGCGAGTTAGAGAAAAATAGATATTTTTAAGAAATCTATAACGCAAGTTCCATTTTCTTTCAATTTCACAATTCTAAAGGTTTGATTCCCTTAACGAAAAAGAAAAACGGTTGGTTAATTTGCACTTTAGTAGGTCCATTCCGCTTGGTAGTGCTGCCTACCGGGCCGGACACGAGCTTTTTTTGTACCAATGGAGCAACGAAAATGTGGGGGGGGGGGGTATTGAGCCTCGGCCACTCCCCCAGAATCCTACAGCATATATTCACAAATAAAGACTGATAATTTTCCACAATAACGAAATTAATTGAATATATCACTTATAAAGAATGCCTTATAAAGAACCATAAACCAACAAATAAAAATATATTTTAAATTGAACTTAAACTGAATTTTCTCTATAAGAAAACGTCAAGACAGCTAGACATTGCACATATACCACCCCCTAGATACATAGTGGTTCGCGCCACTGACTGTAGACGTTTTCTTTTTATATAAAAGTAAGTAAAGGTGATCCCAAATAAGTTTTATTCCGGAAACTGCAAAATTTCAGAGCATTTTTATTCCCAGAACTTTTAGGGACAAATGACTCGTTTGATTCGCAGTGTTCCAAGCCTACGGCGAGACTTCCGCGATTTTCATAACACAACTTTGTGTTTGGCTGACGCAAAACTACCAAAGGATGTGTTCGTCAAAATAAACCTACTGGTATACTCCCGCCCTCTTCGTTGTTCGCTTCCCTCTACGTCTGCGAGCGCCTTCAAGCGGAATGGCTCTCCTTAATAGTCAACCAATCAACCATCGTTTCATTGGCAAGACGAAATTAATCGCATTCATTTTTCCTCGTTGAAATTTACATTACTTCGAGAGTGAGTGAGTGAGTAAGTGAGTGAGTGTCTGTGTGTGTGTGTGTGTGTGTGTGTGTGTGTGTGTGTGTGCGTGCGTGAGAGAGAGAGAGAGAGAGAGAGAGAGAGAGAGAGAGAGAGAGAGAGAGAGAGAGAGAGAGAGAGAGATGAAAAATGTACTTCATAATTTGAACTACTGATACATACTTCGCAAAATATTGATAATTTTAAAATTAAACTTTTTAATATTCAGAATACAATGAAATAATTGTTTTCTGTTTTTGTACTACACTTGCTGCCTTAAAGGCATTTATATTTCCCGCGGTAAGTACTATCTTATTAACTTTGTGTGATTCGATAATACCTCAATCTACAGTCAAGTACATGATAACACTTGTCACTTCCGGTCAAGAGCCAACGATACGACCTCTAGTAAAGAGAGCAAAACGCTAAATACCAGTGGCGCGTTACCTTCTGATGCAATCGCGAGGGCCGATGCGCTGAGCTGTCGACGCGCCGCTATGTCAACGCACGACTGCGGCGCGGGTGCGGCCGCGTAACGCACGCGTCACGGCAGCCGCGGGGGGCGGGGCGGGGGGCGGAGGGGAGGGAAGACAAGTGACGCTCAAGGACGTGCCGCCTCGCGCGCCGGCACGCGCAGGGAGCCCTGGAGTTCACGCGACGTCACGCCATGGCGTGGCCATAGGAAGCGGCAGGGGAACTCCTCTGGGCTGGGCTGGTCCAGCGCGCGTTGTGCCATCCGATCGGCGGTCGATTAAGCACTAGCTGTCTCAAGTTGGTGCTTAGGATCCCCGCTGGGGAGGGGACAATTTAAACATTTTGACAAAATGATATTGTTAGTGAATATGTAAAAAAAAAGTGATTCTACGATCGTATAAAATTGTGAGTTTCTGCGTGCTACTACGCGTGTGTCCGTCCTTTCGTAAAACATCTGAAGAACGTGTCATCATCGTGTTTAAATAATTTTTTTACGGTGACGTCACAACGCGAAAAAGACTTTTACGTATGGTAGGTAGGTTACGTAAAAAGTAAGAAAATAAAGTGCGCATTAATGTCAAAACAACTTTACGTTCAATATTATCAAACACTTCCCAATTGTTATTTGCTTATAATACATCATGAAACTTGTAACAACACCCTTAGATGTACACCAATTTTTCAACTGATCGTAAGTTTTTGTCGTTAACACCTTAGAAATTTTGGGTTAATAAGTTAGGTATGCAGCGTTCGTAGATTCGAACAACTCCTATGGAATGTTAGCATTGATTTTGCAACCATTTTAAATGCAGTAATAACCACCTAGTACCAGTTAAACAATTGGTGTAGTAGTGAAACAACAATGTCTCACTACTTTATGTCACGAAATCACGGCCTCCTATTATACAAACGTTAATGAAGATGGGCGTTCCTTTCGAATAAACCATCAGAGATGAAACAAATTATGATTGTTAACAGAAACATTTTATACGATAGTGGGGGGAAAATCAGTTATCGGCCTCGGCAAAAAGATCTCAATTTTGATCGTGGAAAAAACAATCATTTCAGCCGCTTAATTTAAAAATAACTATTAATGTTTAAATGTGCTGAAGTTTTTGACATTCAAATTCAAACGTGGAATTAAATACGCGAATTCAAAGGCGTCGATGCACTCTCAAGCATGTTTCTACTTCCCTACAACAGAGTTGTAGTCGTAAAATAGAGATATGAGAAGGATCTGGTTTGCTAAGAAGCATAAAAGGAATAACTCCTTCACGTAACTAAATTAAATAAAGCCCTACGCTAATTCACAAATCACTCATTCTTTTGGAGCATCACTCTACAGTGTAAAAGATGATCTCTTGGACGAGAGGACAATAGCTATCGCGTACACCGCTGATGGTGCAACAGATACCGGAGACTCTCGTTTCGAGATGATAACTTTGGACCACAGTTGTTATATGAGATCAAGAAATCGCGCGCAGTGTGATTTATAAATACGAAGGTTTATTCAGTTCTGCTTATAGCGTCTTCTTTAAAATAATGCGTAGATGTAAGGATGAAATGCATCACCATCAATCTTTCAAAGAGCAACGATATCTGGTTTTGCCACAGGTTGGTCACCTACCCGTGGGCTACGTGTTTGACTCGGCTAGATTCCTGAGACAAGAGGGCGCAGAGAGCAATTAAGGCAGCTCTGAACTTAGACGGCATTGCGCGCATTCTAATTCGACATAAATAACTGCGAGATAAATTATGAAACGTATAATATCGTTCTTCCTGTGCTTCACGCATCCCTACCGGGACGTTGGTGTCTAAGTAGCGATACTTGGCTTTCCTGGACAATATGAGGTGAAGAATGTCGTCCTACTTGGTCATGTATGTTGGTGATTGTTTGTCTGTTACCCTGTTCGTATCATTCTGAGTTAGCTCCAAAGTTCATACGGAAGCTCTCAGACTGACGCCATGACTGAATGGTAACCTCTGACTGGCCTCTGCTGATTTCCGGTGGTAGAGGATATTCGTCACTAACTAGAGTCGACTCTGCATGCAGTGAACTCGGATGTAGTGATCTGGAACCATTGGTCACGATACACGTGGTCACGATACACGTACGTAACAAGGAATCACTGGACGATGCGATTATAGTGAACTCTCATCATCGGTTGTAAAGAAAATAGTAAATAAAGCTTACGGGGGAAAATTCACATAAGACTAAGTGTTTGCAGGTTTCGTGAGTTGTTTTTGTAACATCGAAGGAGAAAGAATGGGATAATTCCCCGTTCCACTGAGAGAATTATTTCAGCTCATCAATAATTCAGCTCATAATTCTGTCCAACCTGAAGACTTCATTGGTGAGGACCGCGAGTTAAAATAGTGAAATGTGATCTCGCTAAGACATCGTTTATCAGATATAGTGAATCTCTAATATAGTGAACCAAACGTTAGTGATCAAGAACCAAGTATTAGTTCCCAGAGGTATAATAACACTAATAACCACAGTCCACTGTATTCATCTGGCTCGAATTCTAACGGCCGGCTTCTCTGATCGGTTGTGTCCCGTGGTTTCACTGATCAATACCAGGAGTATACCTCAGAATTACCTTCACAATTGTCCCACGGATCGCTCGCGGTCTTTCCTTCCACATACTCGTTTCCTTTCTTCCCCATACACACACACATTAACATGCACTACACTATCGCACACATTGTGAGACCAGTCGTGAGCTTAGAGCTTGTTCCGGTTGGGGATGTGCCCTGCTGGTGGGAGATACCTGAAGATGAAAAATTCTGAAGCCAAACTCAGTAGGCCGGCTGTCATGGTACCAAGTTCCAGCGAGAGAACACCGTAACCTTCGAGATATAACACGCACTACACCCACAGCTCTAATGATCTAAGCAGTTGGCGCGCCCGCGATCAGATTTCACTATTTTAACTTGCGGTCATCATTGACTCACTCTCTCACTCATCCCCTTTTCACACAGGGCAACACCGACTTAACCATTCAGGTCTCGCGGGTACCATTGCAGCTGTTACGCGGAGTGGAACCATCAAAGCATCTGTGTGATTTTTGACCGTCAGGAAGCTAAGGCCCTAAAAACCGGGGACCATCCGTCTTCGTCTCTTGAATGCTTTCAAAGGTTGCTGCGCGGTTAGACGAGGGGCAACCTTTAAAATCCACCAGGTGGCAAAGGTCTAAGGTAAATATAATGTCAGAACGTGAACCGTAACTTCCATTCTTTT
This sequence comes from Teleogryllus occipitalis, assembly GCA_011170035.1. Lineage (NCBI taxonomy): Eukaryota > Metazoa > Arthropoda > Insecta > Orthoptera > Gryllidae > Teleogryllus > Teleogryllus occipitalis. The sequence continues at coordinate 45,514 of BLKR01005071.1, read as the reverse complement.
CTCCACTCAAATATCCAAATAAAAACGAAATGACATTGAAAATAAAAAAAAGCTTGAGTATCGCCTTTTGTGTATCGTGCATTTTGCTACCGTGCTTTGCGTTTAAAGACCATGAACTTGTTTCATTGTTGTTTCATGTACGTTATTATGATTTTTTTACAGTTGAAAACAAAATGCGGTGCCTTCAAAGTATTTTCAAAGCGTTATAAATGTTGAAAAATAAACACATTTTCTTAGCAGTTTTCTCTCTCATTATAAACGTCACGGCACATCGTGACTCAGTTTTCCGATATTCTGAGTCAACGATTGCTACTACGTCATTGTTGGGGACATAAAGTAAGCCTTCAATCAACACGCTAGCAGACTCAAAGCCCTTGCGTTTAGTAAATGCAAACTAATAAATTCCTCTATGAAAGTACAAGCTTTGCCAGATCTAGACAATTTTATCCCAATCTTTACCGAAAAGTTTTCGGTTGATAGTCTATGTATCGTCCAAAAGTAACTAAGAAGTCCACAAATTAACTCAGGTACTCGGACTTAAATAAAAAAAATATATTATGAAGTGCTACGGTTATAATACCTTGTAATTCAACGATATCATAGCAATTCGGGAGTTAAAATACAGGGATAGTGGTATATAATGAAAAAAAGTCCATGAAATAATGAAATTTATAAAGAATGAACAGTAAAATAACAAGATGTTCCCAGAAAATCTGACATGAAAATGACCGCTTATGATCTGCGCGTTCATTTAGAATTCCATTATTGATATTTCGATAATGATCAATTGTTTCACTTAATACTGTAATTTTCTATCACTATGGAATGTTAAAAAGAACTGCATTTATCCATTACTACGATTCGAAGAGTTCAGTCATCTGCCAGTTAACACATTCAATGAATAAAATTTTGAAATCAACGAAAAACTTGCAGAGACAATGCATCTGAATATTGAAAAGCTAATTTTCTCATAAATGAAAAGTACAATAACTTATATTTCACTTCCATAATAAAAGAAAAATAGAGTATGAAATAGATAGAAAAATAGAGTAGGGTATGGTTTACATTTTAGTGTTTTTATGCGTTCATAGTGAACGTTTTCAATTAAAATGTATTCCAAGAAAACTCATTTTTCTAAAACCGTTGTCATTTTATCTCATATTTCATGTTCTTGTCATTCATTTTCAATGAAAAGGTTGAAAATGGAACGAGTCATGAATTTCATATTCATTTTTGAGGTGCCCCAGAAGTGAATGAACGTTACGGTGGCAGCTGCCGAATGTCTGCATCACCCCTCCGGAAACAGCCGGGAACACCTCGTTTACATCTCTCGGTTGTTTTCCCGAGCATTCACGAGGGGGAAGCGGTGTTGACGCGTAAATGTGAGGGGTCTCCAAACTACGACACATGGGCCAGATGCATGGACACGGCCTGTATTTAAATATGAGGTTTCTTGCTCTTTGTTTGGCATCAAAGCGTATGAGAAAACAATGGGTTCTGAAAAATCTTAGTAAATTTTACGATAAAAATTATTTTTCATTAAAATCAATAACTAAGGGGAAGTTCCCTTCGAGTGACACCATTCTAGAGATTATACTAATTGGAAAATTAACTTACAATTTTATTATTTGAATGTCGAATTTAAACTAGTAATACTAGGTCAGAACATTTTTTTTCATATTGATAAAGGTGACGAAATATTACAGAAATGTCAAAATTCATTGCACATTGTATTTAATTAACACTTCAGCCATCACTTAAGAAACAATATAACTAAATAATAAATTTTGAAATAACTGTATTAATATTATTCGAACGTCAGATATCGACGAATAAATTGAATTAAGAAAAAAGTATCTAACTTTAATATTGAAGATGTAGTACAGTTTCGAACAGATCAACGTCAAAATCTCGACATCGATTTTTTTGGTCCTTCTCGTAACGTTTTCTATACTACGTAGACTACAAATTAAGAATGCGGTATTTAATTATCTATTGCACTCTGTAGGCCATCGTTTATTTTATTTTCTCGTTCTTGGCAAAATACATAATTTCATTCTCTGACGAATTTGATATTTTTAATTAACTGTTAAGACAATTCTGGTACATCTAAATTCGTTTTTGACTCCTTGACTGCAATATCATCAAATCAATAAAACATGTTTCACTTAAGTCTTGGGAGTTAAATGTTTCTCACTTACATATAAAATATAATTGGACATTCTAGTATCATAAATAAGTATAATAATGGTAAATGAAATGTTATAAATTATGTTAAGATATTTGAAATTATTTGTAATTATTATCACAATTAAGAACGCCACTTTCTTAAAAAATGTTGATTTTCATTTTCATTACGATTGAAACTCAATGACAAAACAAACGTCAAGCAGTCGTTGGCGTTTCCCGTAACCACTCAATTAATTATTACAGATAATACATACTCAATTTAATATGTCACTCACAATTTGTAAGACCACGCGCGTCTATCGTATCCGTCGTGAAGTAATAGGCATGTTTTTATTTTTAATAAAAAGCAATTACAGAATATTCTGTAATATTAATTTTAAAATTCGATTGAAATTTAAATTCCATGGGAGGGCGGATTTTCACGAGGTGAGACCTACTCTAGTCACGCTACCGGCGAGGAAGATCTCCGCAATATGCGATTCCGATTTATTGCTAGAGGCACATGATTTGCTCAATTATTTAGCTAGTGTTGAAGATCCGTTGTGGGGCCTGGACCATCATGGCGTGTTGCCGAACGGAATGTCGAGGAGTGGCGTGCGATGGAAGTAGCTGTTGACTATGAGTATCAGCCTCAAAATCAGTGTGTTCGGCGATTACTAAATTAAAAACAGTTTTTGTGCATTACATCCGTGACGCGACTAATATGCCTAGCAGTGATATGTTTCAATAAGTACCAATAGAGCACACTTCTTAATTCACTTTAAACCGTGACATTCTTACCCTCAGGCATGGATAATAAATAACAAAGCTCAGGCCTGGGAACACAGCTAGCTGGCAAAAGTCGGATTAATCTGACCCTAAAATGCCAAATATATACATGCAGTCTCTGGCCATATTAATGTCACCACTTGACATTTTCTATATTTCTTTCAATTTCTGCATTTGGTCATTCTGCTATTTTTCAGCAATGTTTGCTTTTGATGTCATAGAAACAAACTTTTTGAGCAGTTGCACATTAGTTTCAAATACTATTAATGTGTTAATTTCTTCTTTTTTCTTTGAAGATAGATCCTTTGGTCTTCTCATCACGAAACATTAAATAAAACGCAACGCAAAACGCTACGCGTCAAGTGAGGATTAATTTACACAAAAAATTATAAAAAATACAAATTTAACGAACAACAATCTTTAAAATTACAAAATTATGATATGAAAATAATAAATTATAAAAAGCAACTATTTTTTCCTATAAATCAATTATTCTACAAAACCTCTAAAAGAAAAGTATGCTGGTTTTTACTCATAAAACCAACTGTCTCCAACAGGTCCGAAGTTGCACTAGCAAAATTATTTTTGCCAGGTTCTCATGGAAGAGTTGCCACAACTGAAAATATCCATTGAGATCCAAGTTTGACCAAAAAATGTAGGGAAAAGTACAAAACAGTGAAGTTTTGCTGGTGGTCACAACAATGTAACCGGGAACCGTACATTCAATTTACACCGCTAAAGAGTACTTCGGTCAGAGAAATTCTTGTCAAAAATTCTCATTTGTTTCTGTGTTCGGAATTCAACTTGTTTATTGCTTAGGGTAGAGATCCCAGAATTAAGAAAACGTGCCGAGATTCTCCCCGTAAAACGACACACACGTGTTTTAACTGTTTTTGGCGAGAAATAAAATGAAACTTGTGGTGGCAGAGAAGTACACACTCTATATATATATATATATAACGGCTCCGCTATATTACACTACTACATAAACGTACAAAAGTATTTTCAACCAGCAAAAATATAAAATAAAATAAATAAAATAAAATCCTCTCTGAGACTCAAACTGAAATCCTGAAAGTAAATTCACTGTTACTCGTACCATTACGCCACAGAAGCGTCGTACGGATTCAATTCGGGCTGACGCAAAACGTAAATGGTCGCTTTATCTAAAGAACCCTCAAAAATCAAAATTCCGTTTCAAACTCCCAAAGCCTCATGTTAATTAAGATCGATCGCGGAATATCAATTTCGGAGGTCATCGGCCAAACGGTTTAGGCGCGTTGACCACAGACGGTCAGGCGTTTTACCGTCAATCGATTTTTCGGTATCAAGGACGCACAAAAGATGGATTCCGGCTACACCACGCATTAAAGGATTTTTCTATCTTTAGCAACTGGGTTTATGCACTTTTTCGTTACCAGGGCCTGGCAATACGAGGTTTCTGTCGATTGATTGATTGATTTTTCGTATTTCCGGGCGCGTCAACTGCTCTTGTCATTAGTCCCGTTAGTGTAGTGCATGTTTTTTCGGGGGATATGGCGGTGATATTCCCCCGCCGGATGGCGAGATCCGGCGCCGACCTACCGTCGGCTAGTGGGGTTTCCCCCTAACCAGGATTCTCCCACCAGCGGGGCACCGCCCCAGCCGGAACAAGCTCTAAGCTCCCGACCGGTCTCTCAGGATACGTGGTAGTGTAGTGCATGTTAGTGTAAGTGTGTGTGTGTAAGGGAGAGGATAGGACAAGGAAGAGGAAGGACAGATCGCGCGCGGTCCGTGGCCCGTTTGGTAGGGTACCGCTCCGGCATTCGCCTGGTGTTGATCGGAGAAACCACGGAAAACTACCGATCAGAGCAGCCGGCCGCTAGAATTCTCCTCCAGATAGCGACTGAATTCGACCTAGCTGGAAAGCTAGTGTCGAAAATCCTGCCGCCGTCAGGACTCGAACCTAGGACCTCCCGTTCAGAGGCGCTGCAGTGACATCAGTTGATGCACTGAGCTACCGCTCCCGGTGTTTCTGTCGAAAATTCCCCGTATTTCGGCGCACAAATACCGAACTTTTTTCTTCTTAGGAAGTACCTTCGGTAGGGCGAGAAAGCATAGTGTTCGTGAGAGCGTTGCAAAGTCTCGTCCAGCTGCGTGAAGCCGAGAGGGGAGGGAAGCGGCGGACGCGCCCACGGTCAAGCGACCGTCGAACTCGTGCCAGCCAAGATAGACGCGGCGGCGGCGCCAACTCTTGCCGCGTTGGCCACTGGCGCGTTGGTTGGCGCGGCGGGCCACGCGCCAAGGGCGACGGTTTTGTAACGCGCGCGTCGCGTCGCGTATATTTAGGTATGTTTGCAAGCTTCTGCCCGTCGGGATCCGGGTCAGTTCGAAGCTCTGCTACGGCTCTCCGTGACCTGGGACTCACGCGAAGGCTTCGACCTGTTTGGCCACGCTTATTGGTTCGTTCAATGGATGTGAGGCAACGCTTCCCATCGTTAATTTTTCAGGTTGTTTTTAGCCGTGACGCTGTTCAAGGGCTTGGGTTGGTCCTCGACATGATTAGTTTTTGATCGTCGGCTGGGTGAATTTGTTAAAAAAAGTGGGCTAACTCATTGATACAAGCATATTTCGGAATATAATTCTTATTAAGAAAGCGAAGTGCAGATTTGGCATAATTGTACTGAAAGAATTCTTAAAATAAATTCTTTCTTCCAAAACTATTCAGTAGAAGCTTTTTGAAAGCGTTACCCTCCTCACAAACATTCCACGTACTTTGTGCTGTGCAAAGCGCCGGCATAATCTTTTCCATGAGACCTGAGACTTTTGTCTCGTTTCTCTTTGTGACACGAATATAATGTGGATTCTATCCAAAAAACAATTTGAATGAAATTGATTTTTTAATTTATTGTTTGTTATATATGAGTAGCTTAGTTTATTATTATTATTATTATTATTAATATTATTATTATTATTATTATTACATATATACTGTAGACTTACAAACTTATGTTTAAAATTTAAAATATAACATCCTGTGAGTCCTCCTGTCAGGTTCAATTTCAGCAACTTTTCTAGGAATATGTCGAAAAATCTCTATTTTTGATTGTATTTTTGTTGTTGGGATATTTGCCGAGTCTGAAAGTTGCAAGGTAGGATATTTGGGGTAAGTTGGAACAAAATGGGTGGCCAGATGAAGTGACATAGTAAGAATACAGTATTATAATACTATCAGAATGTTGAAATACTAATTCCTTGACATATTATAAAAATCAAAGAACACTCTTTGTCAGTGTCACAAATATTTCAATTAATTTTTTTTGGTTAAAACTCCAAGAATTGTTTTTGAAATCTTCTTATTATGCTATGGTGAAGGTACGTATTTAATTTTAGAGCTACATGTAATGATAAGTAATGTATTTTTTGCAGTTTGTCTTCCGCTTCCTTATGATTGTTTAACTATGATAACCTCGTATTATTCACGTACACATTTTGCGTCACCGTCTAGACTAAAGTCATTAGAGTTGTTTTCGGTCTCACTCCGGTTAAACCTGATACATTAATTCAAACTATCGCGCAATTTCAAATTCAGAAAATATGTTTTGGGTTCCGGAGATCACTTTAGCCAAAATACAGTAGTTGTAGAGAATATTATGCAGAACTTTATATTTTGGGTTGAATTTTAGCTTTCAGTCGTCACAGGCATGCATAATAGTTCACGTCTCTCTCCGGATGAGGAGTCCGAGGGCATCAATTGATGTCACTGCAGTGCCTCTGAGCGGGAGGTTCAGGGGTTCGAGACCCGACGATAGTGGCAGGATTTTCGACGCTCGCTACCTTGGTCAAATTCAGCCGCTGTCTGGAGGAGATTTGTAGCGACATCTCTGATCGGCAGTTTTTTAATCAATACCAGGCGAATGCCGGAGCAGTACCCTAACAAAGAGGCCACGGACCGTGCGCGATCTTTCCTTCCTCTTCATTGCTCTATTCTCATTCTTTACTTAAATAAATTTGCACTTACAATACACTGCACACCTACAGATGTCGGAAGGTCAATCGGCGATCACAGCTTGTCCCCGGGTGGAAGGTGGAAGGGGGAAGGGGCGGTGCAGGTGGAAGATTCCTGGATGGGAAAAAATCCCGCAAGCCGCCGTGATGTCGGATCTCACCATCCAGTGGGGGAAGAACATCGCCAACTCCCGTCATAAAAATAACTAAACTTACGGGAATAACGATCATAGCCGTTGGCTTGCCCGGAAATCGTTCGCGTCACACCAATCGTTTCACGTCTCCTTGAGTTTACGTTTGAGCAGCTTTCCTTTGAGTTACATCCCGTGATGCTCTAGACTGACGTTTTCCGATTCCCTTGAAATAAAAGAAGAAAACTTTCTGCTTCTATAGTTTTTGTAAAGCTCCCCACAAATTTTAGTAAAACAAAATATACACGCTGAGATATAAGTCACGAACTGGGGTATTTAAGTAAGTCTCGTCAGTAGAGTTTTTATGGTCGATAAAATGCGAAATGAACGTGCTTTTTATGCCATCTCATTTCGAGATTTTTTCTCGACATTGTAAATCTCTCAGAGCGAGTCACTTATATCAACATTATTTAAATTTGTTGACTTTGATGATCTCATTAGGCTGAATACAGTTGGCGATGTCATGATTGTTATACACGACGCGAAAAATAGAATGGTGTGCCCACATTTCAACGCGACTGCGGGAAGGACGACGGATTGTATAATCGTCGTTAATTTTATGAGTTTCTTCCTATCTACAAAACATCTGAATTTCATAATTTTGGTTATTAAAGAACTAAACGTCTCATATTTAGAATGAGTAAAATTGTTTAAGAAAAAACTGTCAGGTTTTGAATACCCTAGATACGATAGTACGAAACACCATGGTTTGAATCACTTCTTTCATCTCTTTACGAAAAAGGGAGTGTTCAAAGAACATTTCAAACCGTATGTGTTAAAACAAAGCTTTTAAAAGCATTTGCATGGAAGCTTCAAACAAACGTAAATATGCTTAAATAAACTCGTAGGTAAAAGAATTTTATCACTTTGATTATTTAAAGTAAAACTTTACAAAAGTGTGATCAGTTTCATAATAGATATTATTACAGCAAAAGTGTTCTAATAATCCATGACCTCCTATGAACTATTAAAACATCAACATGTCACATTTATCAGGATGAATAGTAAAAAGCAATATATTAAAATGTTTACAAAATAAATTAAACATATAATAATCATATTGTAGCGTCTTACTACAGTCCTCGATTGGTATCGAACTCTGCCTAATGAACTCGTTGGATATTGGAGATCTCCAAAATCGTATTGTAATAAGATCTTTCAAAATTTATTTCGTAAATAGCTATTAGAGCAGTATGTAATTTTGTTTCTAAATCCCATGGCTAATTCACTCGTGCTGTGTGTCCAATTGTAAGAATTGATTCAACCTTCAACAGCATGATGTGTTTGGGAGATCATTTGAAAAAGTACACGATATAAAATGTCAACATCGAAGCTAATATGTGTGTTTCGTTCGAAATCAAGAAACCCGACTTACAGCACTTGTTTGCATCTAGTTTTGTTGACTTATATTTTGACTTATTGCATTATTTTTGTTGACTTATTACATTATTAATCCTCACGATTTTGAGAGATTAAATTTCTACATTTTTGGAAGATTTAAATAGTATATCGAGGGCCGCGAATCTGAAATGCATATACTTAGTTTCGATTATGCCCAAAGGAGGGCTTATAATAGGGAGATCAGTGGCCTGGCGCCAAGTTTAAAATGCGAAATGAGTTATGTGGTAACACCACCTATCCGAAAAAAGTATCAAATTTTCCCATTAGAGTAAATATGCTAGTAAGTTCACCTGTTTGTCTTCCATCAAAGAGATTTTATCAGGTCCCCCTCAGAGAGGTTTTTTTGTGAAAATAAAGAGGCGAAGCCAGAAAGTAAGTTTCCCTATGTCAACAAAAAGAAAACAATTTCATGGAAAAACTTTCTGTAACAGATGTAGCACATTTTTATTACAACAGACTACTACAACGAGGGTGAATGATCAAACGGTCGGTCACACACAGCTCTTGCTGAATTACAGTTTGACAATCTGGTTGTGATTATGGAGAAAAATTATGCAACATGTGCTGCAATAATGTTTTCCCACGAAATTGTGTTTCAGTTTTGTTAACAAGTTAAGGAAACTTTATGGATAGGTATAGCATTAAAACGACATAAAACGTTTGTGTAAAACTTCAAGTGCAGAAAGGTTAAAAAATATGAAAATAAATTTCCACAAACTACAAAAACGGGAAAGCGTCTGGAAGCAATTCCAATAGTCCTGCTTTGAAAGAAATTAATCTTTCATCACAAACACCAAATGAAAAGATGCCAAATTGCTGAGTGACTTGGCTAGTGGTAATTGGGTTTTAATAATTGTTACTTCAATCATTTAACGTATTTTGTCTCTCGTGTAATGTTTCGCGTACTTTTAATATCTTTTTAGTTTCTAGAAGGTATTTTGGAATGTAAACGAAACATTCTGAATTTACTGTATTGGAGTAACTTCCGTATTCCAGAAGCCAGTGATATTAAGACGTCTCAACAGCGACTGGTAGCTTGAAAGTATTGTGAATGTGTGTGTGTGTGTGTGTGTGTGTGTGTGTGTGTGTGTGTGTGTGCGCGCGCGTGTTTTATTTCTTTATGTAATAGTTTTATTTGAACTTGATAACGTATTTATTAGCGAATTAGTCATATTAAATACCACGAGTGCATTTTGGAAATTCTCAATAACTTTACTCGTTGCTTCCACGCTAGATCGCAATGACCTAAATTTCAGCCAGTTCTCCTCCAAGCATTTGCGTTTTATTATTTGTTAAGGGAAGTATATAAAATCTCTTTGATTGCGTCATAACGTGTATCTGTCAAACAGCTGTGCACATTGTGTTGCTTACCGAATTCACATAAAGAACTTCGTTACAAGAGATTTCCCAGCATATTTTCGGTGGCACATACACTACAAGTTTGTTACACTTACTTTCAGACTTATTATAACCAGAGTTTCAGCTGTGACGTCGTCCTGTCTTCGGGGAGAAGACACGCATACCCATGGGCTAGATTTTTTATTTTTGAAAATTATTGATACTTTTATGCTAATTGGACCCTATTAATATCAAGTAAGTTTTAAACGACTGATTCAATAGTGTTGACGTACAGCTCCTTATTTCTTTTAAGAAGTTTTCTTGTTTCATTTCTACCCTCTTTCGTTAATTAAGGATACTACAGGTCTTTTCATAACGATATTGTAATATTTTCAAAATTCGTGGTTTAGTAGAAATAATATTACCTTAATAAGTTAAATAAAAGTTCGAGTACTCAACAATATAAACATGGAAGAAGTTTGGTTAATCTAGATCCGATGGGAATATTTTTACATATCCCCTGTGATATACTGTTTGATAAGTGCCTTTTGTTAGTGTTCATTTAAATTCATGATAAATCACTCTTACGTAATATATCGTGGAGTTCGCCCACATCTTGATTAATATGGTACCTCTGAGTAGACCGGTACATTTACATTGTCGAAGGAGTAGTCAAGTAGCGTTACTGTAATGAGATCAATACTAAAATACTCACGAATATAGTTTCCATAGTTAATCTCGACTATGCCTTATTTGGGAAATTTGCAAAGTACCACTTTAGATTTCTAAATTATTATTTAATACTTCAATAAAAAATATTATCGTGTATTCCAGTAAATAAGGTGATTTGTTAATTTGGCCTTCACCAATATACGAGGAATATACGTCGTTTTCGGTCTTGGGATAACGTTACAATACTGCACACACAACATCTATGATAGTAAACAAATGATTCTTCCAGCATAAATTCTCTTTAAAATGCTATGGATTTACCAAGTCCAAAGTAGTTTTTATTTGCCCATCCAAAGAAATATCGACGTACACGTAGCAGTGACTGGCACAAGGTTTTGTCAGTTACCTCGCACGTCCGTTTCACATGTTCTGCTTCAAATACATTTTTAGGTTTAATTTCTTTCATTATTTCTTTTCAATTTAATTTCACGCAAATTTGCTAACCTAACATTCCAGTCATCGTACCGATGGAAATAAACACTGCCTCTCAGTTAATTTGGCTTCCTAAGTCAAACCTGTGAGCACCCGACGAGACATAGAGCCTGAAGGGCTTCGCAGTCTTGGGAGTGGGGACAGCGAGACGCGAAACGTGTTTTCGTGTTGAGGCAGTGCATGACGTGCGGACGAGATGGGTGGGAGGGGGGTGAGGAGGAGGGGAAGGAGGGGCCGGGAGGGCGCGTTCGATTAGGAGGCCGCGTGGCCGTTCTGATCACGCGGCTTCCTCTTCCTTTGCACGAAATGATGGGGAGAACAACCGGAGATTAAAGTGATCAGAACCGACCAACGACCTTAACAACTCGCTCCGTGATTACTATCGATCGAATTGGGCGCTTCGGTGCATATAAAATGGGTAAATAGAACCGGGAACGAACAAACATGAATATACTGTCTGTGAAGCTTTCAATTATTTTGAGCACCATTTGATCAAATATACGCGGTACTGGGGTATACTACTAGTCTATTACTCTTCGGTAGAACTCACAAGCCTTACTTTATTTTCATTAGTGATGCATAAAGAAAAATGTCCGAGAAGCCTAGAGCTTTCGAAGACCGTTGGAAAATAAAGGGGTATGGAGATCCAAATCTTCTTATTATTATGGAATTATTTACTATCAATGGGTTTTCTATATTTAAAATTGTTGTGTCAAATATATTCAGTCGTAGGCGATGTTTTCGATCAGGGAAAAGTTTGCAAACATATAAACAAAAGTTAACAATATCGATTGAGGGACGTTGAAATGCGTGTCGTTGAACATGACGATTTTTTTCCGTTAAGAGTCCGAAAACAATACTTTGGTAAATTATCATGTTTCCGTCAAAATTAATAAGCAAAATGAAAAACCTAACATCGTTCTCCCAACCAATCGGCATTTAAAAACCTTTTCTGCCAATACCATGATACACAAGTTTGACTTTTTGATTCCCACGATTAATTTACATTTCTAGGGGCATTGTGGTTAGTTCCTTTCTTGCGCAGAGGTGATACTTCGTCACCTCGCTATCACCTTCCCATCTTTTTATAGATATATTTAAATCATGTAAAGGAGTACCCCAAACATATAAATGCACATTACATATTCTTAGGAAACTATAGTTTGAAACTAAAATACTTCATGGTTTTGATATATCACGTATTTTTCATTATGTTAATACTCCCAGACGAAATTTCACTATACATAGGAATTAATTCTTTGGCGAAAACCTATAAAATATTCAATATACTCGTATATTCTTTAACGCAATGGTGCTGGATGAATTCATACAATGTGTTAAGAGAAAACAAAGCCCTCGCAATGCTTGCAAATAATTCCCACACTGAATTTCTGAAGAGGAAAACAACACTGGCAGGCTTTGTGAATACAATATGTGCAAAAAAATCGATGAAATAAAAAAACAAAGCAGATAGCCCTATATCATATCTTTTATTATCAAAGTCGATCTCCTCAAAAGGTGAAATACGAGTATTAGTCGATAACATGAAAACCGGCCATTTTTGCTCAATAAAATTTTCGTCGTCACAATAATGTATTGCAAAAAGAAATATTCATTAAATGTCATTTTAATATAGATCTACTTCTCTAGCATGATAAGATACATTTTCAAACATATTAACTCGCCACGATTTAATCGGAACATAGTGAGTTACGAACACATGCAGAAAAGTTATACACAGGGTCATGTGGTTTGTAACTTATAGAAAAATGTGTGGTAAATTGCATATTATTGTTGTCCAATAGTGATAACACCATAGTTATAATATCATCAGTGAAGAATGATCGAGAAATAGAAATTAATTCAGCGTGTACTGCATAAGACAGCGAAAACTAGTATTCGATAATATTATAAACATTATACTTTGAGACAAAATGGTTTTAAATTTCAAAAATTCTACTTTTCTTCTGTTCTCCTTTAGTTTCTAATATTAAATGTTTTACTGTATAAATAAGAATTTGATCAATAAGTACCACTGAAAATTGTTTAAAATGATTCTAAGATTATTAAGACTATAAATAGTTGTACAATTTTATAGAAAATGGTATAAGAAAAATTTCTCTGGAGTAAAAGTTCAGTATTTATTTGTTATAATATTTATTAATAATTTATTGAGAACTAACGAACGTAAGAATTTACTTTTTTAATTACTTTCTGAAAAACAGGACAAACTCTGCTTTTTTATCGTTGCGCATTGATGTCCGCAAAGCACCGATAAAACAGAATTCTCTCAGTTAAACGGTACGTGCGTGCAAAGTAGTTAAAGCGCAAGTGGCGAGGCTGTCGCTTTAAGGCGTGAAGGGCGGTAGGTCAAGATCGCGCGTGGTGCGGATAGACAGAAGCCGTAGGCCGGCGGCCGGCGCGCGAAGGGCTTCCACGTGCACAAACTCCACATCCACATCCACATCCACCCGCCCGCCCGCGCCGGCGGTCGCGCGCGCGCGCGCACGCTCGCCGAAGCGCTGCACCCACCTGAGACCGGCGAAAATTCGAGAAATCAGGTACGATCGTGCACAACAGAAGAGCCGCCGCCTGCGTGATAGCGCTAAGAAGCCGCATGCAGGGTCGGCAACGCAACGAAAACAAAAGGCGCGGCATGCTGCGTCGCTGACGGCGGCGGCGGCAGCGGCGGAGGCGGCGCGGACGGCGGCGAAGGGCGGCTCATAGCCCTCGACGGCCGCGGGCGCAGGTCACCTGTGGTCAGCTGAACCAGCAGCAGCAGCAGCAGCAGCAGCAGGCCTCGCCGATGCCGCCCGGAGACTCGAACTCGAGGCCCGCGCCGCAGGCTCGCGTCCACCCGACCGACCGCCGCGGGGATCGATACGCGAAACGCTGGGTGCGCGGGCGGCGGCGGCGGCGGCGGCGGCGGCGGCGGCTATGACGCCAGTGGCGCGCGTCGCTGGCGGGGAGGTGGAGGCGGACGCGGTGGGCAGAACGAGCGGGGCGGCGGAAAAGAGGTAAAGCGGCAGAGGCGGCGGCGGCGGTGGTGGCAGCAAGCAGTGAGCTGTGAGCGCCTCTGACGAAGGAGCTTTTGATGTGAGGACTTGTGGCGTTAATGGGGGAAGGGGTAGTCAGGAGGGAGACTCAAAGAACGCGCGGACGTAGTGACTGGGTCAGGATGTAAGGAACACATTCAAAAATTGCAAATTATACAAAATAAATTCCTACGATGGTCAGTTAATGCACCATGGTTTATAAGAAATGAACAGTTACACAAAGAACTTTCAATTGAAAACATAAAATCATGGATACTAAAAATCTCCAAAAAATTCTACTCATCCTTACACTCTAGCCCAGCCTATAAACGATTTAAACTAGGAAAAACATCTTCAACATATTCAAGAATTAAATTTAAATTTTCAAAAGATTTACTACAACCTCCATAATTTGACTAATATATATAAAGAATATTATACCACTGCCAATACATTATACCATTGTTTTGTTTCTCAAAAATAAAAAAAATAAAATGTATTTAACTAATTAAAACAAGTTGTTAGAGGTCCCAGTAAGGGTATCCCTCAGTAATTATGTATATAGTTAAATTGTAGCTTCCAGTTAATTTGTATATAGAGTATTACTTGAAATTGTTATGTATATATATATATGTATTCAATACCTTGAAAGATTCTGTATGTAATCGAACAAGGATAATAATAAATTAAAAAAAAAAAGGATGTAAGGAGGACAGACGTCCGTCTGGGATGGTAAATGATTAAATGGGTAATAGAGGTGAGGGAACAGGAAAACAGATGGACAAACTGATAAGAAGTGACAGCAGGGACAGGTGAAAGGGGGGCGGGAAAGCGAGAAATGGATAAAACTGTGGGTCATCAATAGAGAATATCAGAAGAGAAGTTTTCTTATGATGATAATGACATTAGACGTGTGGATTTTGCTGTAAATGTGATGATAAAACTGAAAGAGAAGTTAGCTTACTAGGGAAACAAATAGTGTAAGAGATATTCCTAAGATGACAGAGATAGAATAGACAGCAAGAGAATTGGAACGAGCTGAGGAAAAAGCAGGATTGCTGCGCGGTGAGAGACGTACGGTTGCTGGCGACGTGCGAGGCGAAACCAGCGCTAACATGCGAATGTGCGTTGCTGGCACGAGCGAGTAGCCGGCGCGACGACCCAGGGAGTCAGCGACAGACAGCGCGACGGCCGAGCGGCGGAGAGAGACAGAGTGATAGACAGAAAGAGATAGACAGAAAGAGAGATAGACAGAAAGAGATAGACAGAAAGAGAGATAGACAGAAAGAGAGATAGACAGAAAGAGAGATAGACAGAAAGAGAGATAGACAGAAAGAGAGATAGACAGAAAGAGAGATAGACAGAAAGAGAGATAGAGAGAAAGAGAGATAGACAGAAAGAGAGATAGATAGACAGAAAGAGAGATAGATAGACAGAAAGAGAGAAAGAGGAGATAGACAGAAAGAGAGATAGATTGAAAGAGAGAGCGAGAGAGATAGACAGAAAGAGAGATAGGACAGAGAGAGACGAGAGAGGCTGATGAGAGAGAGCGAGAGAGGTTGACAGAGACGAGAGAGAGGTTGACAGAGAGAGAGAGAGAAGACAGAGAGAGGTGGGAAGGGTGGTCGTTGGGCGCCTGGGGAGGAGAGCGGAAGAGCGCGATCGGCGACAAGCGATAGCGCGCACGCGGACATTGCAGACTGCCGCGATGGCACCAAATGGCAGGTGGCACACAGATTGCCACTACTTTGATACGGAACCGCGCAATTGGAGAGCGCGAGAACATACGAGTGCCGTATCGAGCCGAAGGAGCGCAAAGACACAGCAAAGCGGTGAGACTGTGGTAAGTGGGCGTTCAGAATTTCGTTCTGTGGGGCTTCTGTAATACAGTGTAGAGCATCTAAGGTAAGAAGAAAGGCAGATATTCGTTACACGGAAGGTGAAAAAATGGAAGAAAGAATATAAGAGAGAGATGGAAAGAGAGAGATGGAAAGCAAAGAGATGGAAAGCAAAGAGATGGAAAGCAAAGAGATGGAAAGCAAAGAGATGGAAAGCAAAGAGATGGAAAGCAAAGAGATGGAAAGCAAAGAGATGGAAAGCAAAGAGATGGAAAGCAAAGAGATGGAAAGCAAAGAGAAGGAAAGCAAAGAGATGGAAAGCAAAGAGATGGAAAGCAAAGAGAAGGAAAGCAAAGAGATGGAAAGCAAAGAGATGGAAAGCAAAGAGATGGAAAGCAAAGAGATGGAAAGCAAAGAGATGGAAAGCAAAGAGATGGAAAGCAAAGAGATGGAAAGCAAAGAGATGGAAAGCAAAGAGATGGAAAGCAAAGAGATGGAAAGCAAAGAGATGGAAAGAGAGAGGGAGAGTAACAAATAATAAAACGTATTGGAAATAAGGAAGGAGAAATTTTATTTTATTTCGCATTCTTCTTAGTCCAAATGAATAATATGAATAGTAATGGACACAAAACTTTGAGTTTGGTAAGTGGTGAGAACGGTCGTAGAATGGCTCCGCATGGGTGAAGGCAGGTGCGGGGTAGGCCGGCGAGTGGGTGGGTGGTTGATGGGGTCGTCGGGCAGAACGGGAGGGGGGAGGGGCACGTGTGGGTCGGGCGCGAAGGTGCTGCCGCGCGTGCTTGCTCGCCAAGTTCTTCCTTCCGAAAAAAATCCGTGCGTCTGTGACGCGTTCACCGTGAAAACACGCCACGGGCAGCTGCAGACGTTTACGGTCCGCCTCACGCGCCGCCTTTCTGCGCAGTCGGACCGAGCGCTCGGCTGCCCAAAGACTCTGAGGCGAAGATCGGGCACACAACACGCCAGACAGCATCCCATCCGAAACACTAGATTACCAAACCTAAAAGGTTCTCTCAATTAATTAAAAAAAAAAAGAAAAATGAAAACCACTCTTCTGTACACAATTTCGACAATACTATAAAATTAGTGATTTTACGTACCGCTACGAATACAGTTATTTAATATTTTCGACAAACATCTGAATAACGTGATAAAATAGTTATTTATCACGTTATTGAAGTTAGCAGTAGCTAATGCAGTAAAACGAAAGTATCTATTTGTTGTTGTTTTTTTAGTTGAATTCACAGATTTATCTGAACATTTGAACATCATCTTACTTTTAGCACTAGTGCTAAAAATTGTACTTTTAGTACGCTGTGCATGTCCTGAAAGAACTGCTTCTACTAGTGTGGTCTAAAAATACTTTTTTCTACAACTGCATAAAAAATGAGGATACTGCGCATTACTACCTGCACGCAAAGTAGGCCATTCTTCAATATCCATTAGAAAAGACGGTTGTCAAGACAACTGCCTTGTTACCGTGAAAAACATGAACTTCACGCATGGAAATAAAACGATGCAAACAGGCTTTAGTAACGCTTTCCTTAGTAACCCCCTTAGAAACGCTTCCTCACTCAAGGCCCTATATAACATGCTGATATTCTTCGAGATATCCAACACCTTATTCCAAAATAAAATTAAAGTTTTTTTCAAATATTGGAATTTTTATACAGTTGCAGAAAAATGTTCATTTTTCCTGAGCGAAGTGAGAGTTTTTTCATGGTTTCGATTGGTTTTTATCTCGACTTCGGTTTTGGCAAAAAATCAATTTTTGACATAAATAAATCACTCACTTTGCGCACTTAATATGAAAATAACCATTTTGCACGACGATATCACAATACTGTTCAAAAAAGGATTTTTCCCAAGAATAATTGCACTTTAGTCCGACAATCGTAAAGAGTACAGAAGAAACAAATTATGATTCGCAATAGAAGCATTTTGTACGATGTTTTACATTTCGTGAGCAAAATGGTCTTGCAAGAAACAATCTCGTTTGTTTATTTCCCTCCTCTTATTGGTCTCGGCAAAAAATCTAAATTTCGATCGTGTGAAAAAAACACTAGGGAATAAGCTTTTTATCTCCAGTATGGTAGAGTGCGCAAACATACTGAACTTCATACGCAGATTACGAAAATCACAATAAAAACGTCATAACACGTCACCGTTTGTACATATACCGTATCATACTATATTTTGCCATTAATGCAAATACATTTAAATTGCACCTGTAAGATATGTAGATTCAATACGCATAAAATATATTTAAAAATTAAGTATTTCTTCAGTTCATCTATGCCACTTTCATGAGATATCAACAAAATTTGGTTTTCGTGGTTTCTTTTACCTTCCGTATGCCAAGATTGCCATCTTAATTATCGCGTCTGGGTCATTCCATGCAAAAAATCTTCTTCTTCCAGTGCTTCATTACCCCCTGAAAATATAACATTTAGTGATCATAATAATTCTAAACGCAAACGTTTAACTGACTCTGGGGGGGAGATTCTTCTATATCTTATTCTGTCCCTACTTCCAATCCATATCAAGATCTTCCAGAGGAAGTAGATGATTTTAATTCTACATCTCAAGATATGAATCAATGTAAACAGAACAAAACTTCCATCCCTCCAATTAACATAGCAAAAACTTCTAAAATATTAAGTAATTTTGGTGCATTTATTTCAGAAATTAAACAAATAGCACAATTAGATTTCACTACCAAAGTTAAAAGTGACTATATTTCCATTTTCTTTAACTCCTTAGAGGACTTTAGAAAGTATAGACTTTTTTGCAATACAAATAAAATTCGCTATTTTTTTATCGTGATCCGATGCAACAAACCTTATCAGCTATGTTGTATGATATTCCTATTTCCTACTCCAATGAAGAAATTAAAACTGAATTATCGAAAACATATACTATTACATCTGTTTATAGATTATTTAATAAAAATCGCCAACCTTTAGAGATCTGTGCCCTTGAACTTACAGACAATGATCTTAATAAGGATATCATAAAACTGGATAAATTATTTAACAGCATTGTCAAAATTAAATATCGTTCTAAATCAAATTTTCCTATACAATGTAAATATTGTCGAAACTTCAATCATACTCAGGCCAACTGTACTCTAAAACCTCGTTGTGTACGTTGTACTGAGAATCATCATTATTCAAAATGTAAAAAACCAAAAAATTCTACTCCTCAATGTGCAAACTGTTTTGAGAAGCACAAGCTAACTATCGAGGTGGTATTTTCTTTAAGAAACATTCTTTAAATTCTAACGCAAATTCAGTATTAAATTCTAATCAAAAGTTACCTTTATCTTCTCCTTTACGTAATCAAAATTATTCAAAAAATAAACCCCCTATCACCGTTAAATCTTCTATGAGTTCGTCTTCTATAACTTCCTCTCCTGCTATAAATTTGAATAATTTTCCTTCCCTTCCTTCTATATCTACAAAATCCCAACAATATCTTAAAAATACTCTTAATTCTTCTCCTTTTAATAGTTCAGAATTTAATTCTTACATTCCCATTATAACAAATCAAATATTAAACTCTTTACTTCCACAAATACATCGATTAATTAAAGATGTTATTCCACGAATATTCAATAATGGATCATACTAAAGTAAAAATTTTAAATAGGAATGGTAATGGTCTTCTACGTCAGCTAGCTGAATTTAAACACATTTTATACAGTCAAAACATAGACATTGCTTGTGTTACAGAAACACATTTAACTCATTCAAAAAAATGTGCTATACCAAATTATATAATATATAGAGAAGACAGAACTTCTATCACTACTGGAGGAGGTGTAGCAATTTTCATATGTAGAAAAATTAAACATTTACAAATATATGTTCCTAATTCTTCTGAATTAGAATTAGTAGCTCTCACTGTTTTCTTTTCTATAGGTCTTGTAAATATAATAGCGGCATATAAACCACCGAACAAAAAATTATCTAAAATAACTCTAGAATTATTATTAAATAACAATTCTAAAACACTTTTACTCGGTCGTTTAAACGCCAAACACCAAGCATGGGGATGCAATAGTACTTCTCCACAAGGTCAAATATTATATAATCTACTCACGCTAAATAATTGGTCAGTTCATGCTCCTTCACAGCCAACTTATTATTCACATAATACCAAATTTACTCCTGATATTCTTGATATTGTAATATCTCAAAATATGTTTCCCGATAATGCAATATTGTATACCTGCTTCAAATTCGGACCACAATCCAGTTTTAATAACATTTCATAACATTTCCACTTCATATCAGTATAATAATTCTCTCGTTAAAGGAAGGATTAATTGGAATATTTTTAATTCATATATGCAATGCTTTACAAAATATCCTTCCTCTTTACTTACTTCTTCTCACATAGATAATGAAATTTTGATTATTATAAATAATGTTAAAAAGGGATTAGTATTATCAACAACTCATTCTCATCCTTCCAAACAATTATCTTTTAATATTTTACCTAAAGAAATATTAAATTTAATAAATGTGAAACACATTACTCGTCGTAAATGGCAACTTACTCGTGATCCCATAATCAAGAAATCATTAAATTTATTAACTCATACTGTGCGAAAGAAATTAGATGAAAATCGATATTCTAAATTCAATAATTATGTATCCCAACTTCAGCCGAATTCCTCATCACTTTGGTCTGCTATTAGAATTATAACAAAAGAGAAACATCAAATTACTACTTTAAAAGATTCAAATAAAATTGCTACTATAGATTCTGAAAAGGCGGAACTATTTGCACAACAATTTTGTAGGTCATTTACCGATAATCCGATTATCAGTTATTCCTTTCATCGAAATATATTAAAAAATCTTGAAGATCCATTTTATACAGTTCCCAAACGTATCAAATTTATTTCTCCTTCAGAAATTAAATTTATTATAACAAAACTTAAAAATAATAAATCTCCGGGTTTCGACAGACTTCCTAATATAGTGTTCAAACATTTTCCAAATTCCACTATCAGTTCATTAACAGCAATATACAATGCTTGTCTTAGAATAAATTACTATCCTTCAACATGGAAAATAGCAATTATATTACCCATTCCTAAACCACAAAAAGATCATAGGAGACCAGAAAATTTTCGTCCAATTAGTTTATTGTCTACATTTTCAAAAAGTTTTGATAAAATAATTTTAACGAGAGTTATTAAATTTATTAATCAAACTAATTTATTTCCAAATTCTCAATTTGGATTTAGATCTAATTATTCTACAATACAACAATTGTTGAGAATTACAGATTTTATAGCGACTAGTTTTCAAAAGAAACAATTAATATTTGCGTTATTTTGAGATGTTGAAAAAGCGTTCGATAAAGTATGGCATGATGGTTTACTTTATAAGCTTAGAATATTTGGATTTCCTATTTATTTACAAAAAAATTTATCAAGATTTTTATTGGATCGTAAATTTCGAGTTCAAGTTAACAATATGTTTTCTACTTAATAATCCAGGCTGGAGTACCTCAAGGTTCTCCTATTCTCTTTAATATTTACATTTCAGACATCCCTCATTCACTTAATTCAGAAATAGCATTCTTTGCAGATGACACATCTTTATTTACTTACCATTCAGACATTATAACAGGACGCGATAATTTACGAGATGACTTAAATATTCTTGTTACTTGGATTAACAATTGGCAAATAAAGATAAATAATCAAAAGTCACAAGCAAAATATTTTCTTTAAAACGAATCTCTCCTACTTATCCTCTTATTATTAATTATAAAGCAATTCCTTGGATTCCTTCTAATATTTTAATTACATATCTCGGATTACAAATAGATACTAAATTAACATGGAAAACACATATTTTATCTATAATAAATAAAACTAATCTCAAGCTTTTAAAATTATATCCACTTTTGAATAAAAATTCGCACCTCTCTGTAGATTCTGCATTAACTGTATTTAAATATATAATTTGCCCTTCGTTAACTTATGCATGCCCCATTTGAGGTGGTGCAACAAAAGCTCATATTAAAAAATTAGAGGTTATACAAAATAATTATTTAAGGAAAGCATGGAAAGCACCCTGGTTCATAAGAAACGATCAAATATTACGTGAACTCGGTATTCTTCCTCTAAAATCCTGAATCCTTCGTCTCTCAGATCAATTTTATGCTTCTCTTTCTTCTTCTCCTGCTTATACATCTTTTCAATTAGGAAAAACAGTTAATCCATTCCCGCGAATTAAATCACGTTATCCTAAAGATCTTTTACATCCTCCTTAGTTGTCTCTTCTCACAGTTTCTATCATTTATTGTAAAAAAAATCATTAATCATGTATTATTTATAAACATAGTTTCTTTTTAAGATCATTACGACTCTCAAAAATTAAAAAAATTAATAAAAGTCTACATATCAGTAATTTGTTTAGAGGTTGCTATTTAGTTTCTCCTCATATTCTGTATGATGTTAATGTAATTTTTCATACCCTTAAAAGACAAGTTTTTGTCGAACAAGGATCAATAAATATTATAAAAAATAAAAAAGGGGGATTTTGTGAAACGACTCCTTCAAAATTGAAAATATTTTGGGATATTGTTGTCCATGATATGTATCGTCGAGGTACAATATAAAAAATTTTCTAAGTGATTGTTCTGCCACAATACTCTTAAAATCTAAGACTTGTTGTGAACACACATATATTCTTTTATTTTTTGCCCTCATATAAACGTTTCTACAAATTCTAATATTTTTTAGTATATATGAGATACGTAGTATAATCATTCATTGAATATCAATTTTATATCGTGTTATTCTTGGTATACAACAATAAAAAACTTCTTTAAAATGCAATTACTCGCAAGACGACCTTTTTAAATTTATGAAAATCTGCAATAATATTGTATTCAGTATTCAAAAAAATACTCACCTGATATGATACTCATAGTCCCTTATTACATTTGAGGATAAAATTTAAAGAAATTTGGGGTGGTTTTGGAGACAAATTGCCTATATTTCGCGCAAAATTTCACGAAAATTCTCACATTTTCGAAAATCTGAACTTTAATGTACATATTTAAGATCCGTCTTTAAGGGACATATTTCATTAAGGAAAAAATGTCTCTCATCACTATTATAGTTGTAGGAAAACGCCACAAAACTTTGGCGCTTTTTCAATTTTCATAAAATATGTGTCATTCTAGTCAGTGAGAACAAACTTTCAGTAAAACCTGTATCAAATTTAACTGACTTGTCTTGGGAAGATGTTCTCCAAAAGGCACCTGAATAGTGACTTAAAGGCAACTGAATAGTCCATCAGCCGCCTCGCGAACAGAGCCACTCCAACAATGAATATACTCCTGACCAGGGTGTACATATAACTTGGGTCGGTTCGAATCCGCATCTAAAGCCGTGCTTCGCTACAATATGTCTGTGGTAAAGTCGGAAAGAGAGGCCGGTGTAAAGCAAACGGTGGTTGGTCCGCTCCGAAGTTGACGGGACATACGCAGCTAAAGTCTAACTGTTTTGCTTCTTCTTATAGAAAAATTTTCATATAACCACGGTTTGTCACGAACGCGACGACAATGAGGGAGCACTTCTGCACAAAATTAATTTGGTAGTTAATGGGCTATGGAAATTAACAGACCTAGAGTCAAGATATTTCTGATTAATTTATAGTTCTTATTTGTCCCTGTCGATAGGGAGCAAATCATTAAAACTGCAAAATGTCACTCGCGAAGACAAACTGTACATTCTAACGTTTTTCTAAATTAACATTTCCTATCCGAAACCTCTCACAGTTTTTATTGTTTTTTTGTGGAGTGTAATAAAATTATCAGTAAACGTTTCATATTAATTGTAAAATAGTGAGTTCAAGACAATGTTAAATAATAACACGCTGAAAACAATTACTGAGGGAACTTCGTAAGTGCATATTTGGCCTGGGAGCTGCTATCAAACAACTGTATCGTCAGCAATATAATACTTCCTTGTTATCAATATCAGAGGTGAAAATACCTGTATTTGAACATTCTGGAAGATACATAACAAACGCAAATAACAAATGTTTTTCATCATATAACAATGATAACGTAAATGATTCATTACTGCGCGATATGTTCGAAAGTATGAAATATATACAATGACAATTTAAGATACCTAAGAAAGCCGTAATATTGCAAGATTATTTTTCATACAAAACCTAAAGGAGATTGTCCTTTGAAATGAGTAATACACAATGATGTTTCATTGTAAAATAAAGTAATGAAATAGTAATTTCAATATATTATTTGGAATTTATATGAATATTTAAAGAAAATGCCGTTTTTATTATATTATGTTCGCGTTTCAGTCCGCTGCAAGGAAAACTGTCTCATCTCTGAAAGGGACAGGTGCAGAGTACAGATTTCTCATCTTTATTTCATTGTTCTCACTCGGAAGATTTTAAAAAATGTGAATAAAATTGGTTATCCGTTTTTTACTACCATGTTCTAATTTTCATTGACAACTAATAAAATAGATAATATTTTCAGAAAGTAAAAGAATATTAATTTTAATAAAATGCGTACGTAAAATGGAATAATGTCAACTTAAATCGAAGAAGCACAATTTAACTAGAGGTGCTACTGAATAGCACAGACTTTCTCTTAGTAAAGTTTTCTAATTTCCTTGGTGTGGACTGATACTGTACAGTCTTGCCTCTCCTTCTTGCCTACTATCATCTATCGCCGCCCAAAGTACATTTTTTTGAAATTTTCTCAACTTTTCGGTTCCCAAATAGTAGAACCGAAGTATAGAAGAATATAAGAATATTATAGAATAATATAAGATTATTAAAGAAGGCTATAACGTCGTCCTAAATAGCACGTTTCATTGAAAAATTTGGAGCTGGTTTTAAGAAAATAGCGTTAAGCGTTACTGTTAATGCGAAATTTGAAGCTCTTTTTCACAGGAATTTATTGAGTTTTCGAAAAACTTCATTTAAAGAACTTCTTCTCAGAGATTTGATAATGTATACAAATGGATGAAAATGTGCATATTAACGGCGTGAGAGATATTGAATGAAAATTACATTTGTGTAATTATTGAAAAAACAAAAGAATACATCTAAATGTGTATGAACTGTACGTCATATTAAAGAGTGACATTACCACTATCCGTTGGAAAAAGTTGAAGAAAAAAATTGGAGCCATGGCGTTTGAGCGTTTCTCAAAATGCAGAATTTTAAGCTCATTTTAACGGAAAATTGTTGAGTTTTCGATGAACTTTATTTGACATTACATAGCATCGTAGGCTTTCACGGCCGGAGTCAATCTGAGTAAAAGTTTTCAGGCTGGTAGGCCGTGGTCCAGTTGACATTGAAGATGTCCACCGCAGACGTGGACGAAACGTTTGGCTCTTCAGTGGCGGCAGCGTCGTCGGGTTAGTCTCCGGGTCGGCAGCTGGCCAACACTGGTCGGCGTCTGTCGCTAGCCAGCCGCCGACCCGGAGACTACCCCGACGACGTCACTGAAGATGTCCACCGCAGACGTGGACGAAACGTTTGGCTCTTCAATGTCAACTGGACCACGGCCTACCACCCCGAAAACTTTCACTCAGGTTTATTTGACATTATTTAAAGCACATCTACTTATAAATCTAATGGTGTAAAGAAATTGCGACTAATGCAAATATTACCGACGTGAGAGACAAGTCAAAAAAATTACATTTGTGTAATTTTTGAAAAAGCAAAAGAATGAGTAATATTCCCTTTATGTAATAGTATAGGCTTTGTTTGGCACTAACCCTACTAAAAATTTAAAGAAAACATTTGGAGCCGTTTTTGAGAAAATCTTGTTTTTGTAATTTAAAAGAAATGCAAATATTGCATGCACAATTGCCCCCAAACGACTAAAATTTTCGAAAAAGTCTACATGACCTTTATGAAACAACTATTTATGGACAACATGTTTTATTTGAAGGAAAAATTTCTGTCTTCAACTTTTGTAGATGTAAGACGATGCCGAAAAAAATCAAAATTTTGCAATTTTCGAAAATTAAAGAGTTAACCGTCAAAATCGCAACTAAGCCACCTTTGTAATTTACTCTATTCTTTCAAGAAATTTAAAGAAAACATTTGGATCTGTTTTTGAGAACATTTGGAAAATGTCCGGGGGCTTCACGTAAATTACTCCCAAATTTCCAAGAATGTTTTTCAAAAGTTCAAAGCTTCAACTAGAGCCAGATGGACTTCAATTTGGAAAAGATCGTACGTGTAGTTTAGGGGCTAGTAGTGTTCACAGACGGAGAGACGGACAGACGGAGAGACGGACAGACGGAGAGACGGACAGACGGAGAGACGGACAGACGGAGTGACGGACAGACGGAGAGACGGACAGACGGAGAGACGGACAGACGGAGAGACGGACAGACGGAGAGACGGACAGACGGAGAGACGGACAGACGGAGAGACGGACAGACGGACAGGCGGAGAGACGGACAGGCGGAGAGACGGACAGGCGGAGAGACGGACAGGCGGAGAGACGGACAGGCGGAGAGACGGACAGGCGGAGAGACGGACAGGCGGAGAGACGGACAGACGGACAGACGGACAGACGGACAGACGGACAGACGGACAGACGGACAGACGGACAGACGGACGGACGGACAGGCAGACGAACGGACGAACGGACAGACAGACAGACGAACGAACGAGCAGACAGACAGACAGACGAGCAGACGGACAGACGGACAACGCCAGACCGAGACAGACTGAGGCGAGCAGGCAGACGGACGGGCGGACAGGCAGACGAGCGGGCGGGCGGACAGGCGGACGGGCGGGCAGGCGGACAGGCGGGCGGGCGGGCGGGCGGACGGGCGGGCGGGCGGACGGGCGGGCGGACGGGCGGGCGGGCGGACGGGCGGGCGGAGCGGGCGGGCGGGCGGGCGGACGGGCGGGCGGGCGGACGGGCGGGCGGGCGGGCGGGCGGGCGGGCGGGCGGGCAGGCAGGCAGGCAGACGAGCCGGGCAAAGGCGGGCGGACGGACGGGCGGGCGGACGTTTTGAAAAAACACTGTTTGGGTATCAGGGGACTCCTAAACGTGTATTTCCGTTGAAATCTCGAAATCGATTTTCCGTATGTATACGAGAAAATAAAAACATTGTAGAATAAAATATAAATTTAAATACACATTCAATGGGCTTATTTTCCTTTCTTAGCTTCCTTTATGTTTATATTTTTTCAATAAATTGGATGATTATTCTTAAAATATTGGAGTGTAAAACTGGAATTTCATGCAACACCTCTAGTCCGACAATAAGAAATAATATAAAAATGTTGTATTTTATATAATTAATTATTTTCTATTGTTCTGTGGATTCAGTATTTATGGAACATAGTTTATGGAACATTTTAATAGAAAAATTGTTATAGTGATAACCCCACTTAAAAAAACTATGGCATACCTAAACTTCGGAAGGTCGCGTGCCTGTGGTCGGATGAACGGGTTAGCTCATTTGCGGGATGCCGCGCGGAGCGCAGTTCCGGTGGCGGCGCATCACACAGAAGCAGAGGCCCCAGACCAATGCGTTTGTTGGAATTCTTAGCGGAAAGGCTTGGAAATGCCCAGAAAGTGGTTTTAAATGTTGCTCAAATACATTGTTAAAAACTAGTTAATCAGTGGGGTTAATTCAAAGTTTCAAAAACCTTTTTAAAAGTAACTTGGATTTTATTGTTGTGCTTATTAGCTCTACTGGATTAATTCGAAATTCATCACTAATAATAAATTTAAATATTAAAAACGTAGTGAAGTATAAATAGTATGTAAAACATAGAATTATGTGATGCTCTAATGTAATAAAACAGTCTGTCATTCCTGTGTTGTGCTAGTTGTAGGATATTCGAATGATTTGTTACTCTACCTAATATCTACTTCTGAAAAACTAAAATAATCGAGATATAAATTTGTGTAATAACTAAAAAGAAATAAGATCGTTGAAATGTATTTGTAGTAGTCAAAATTTCAGAGCTTATGACTCAATTAATTGACATATTTTGTTTACTAATTCTGCACATTTCTTCAAAACGCATAACAATTGATTTAACCTCCGGCAAAGTGAGCTGCATACTTGAATATTTATGTGTGGCATAAAGGAAATATTGTGTACGAATGCGAACCACTTCCTACATGTGTGGAAAAGGTGTTTTTAAATCTTCCATTAAATTTTTAATCAAATGTACTATGTTGATTGCTGATTGTAGTGAAAGAGCAGTGAAAAAAAAATATAACTAAAATTGTACATAAAATTTCAGTCTATATGACAAGTATTAAATTCTCAGGACATTTGAGTCATCTCATATATTAAATTTTAAAATATTACATTTATTCATAACTATATATACTCGCCTTTGGATAATTCATTCATATGCAGTGTGGCAAAATATCGCGAGCAGTTTTTATAGCATGTAATCATAGTTGAGTTTGAACTGAAATGAAAGAATCCGGCCAGTGCTCACAAAAAGTACACTTCGCACCACTCGTAGATTATATGTTGCCAATAGCTAGATTACACCAAAAAGATTGGTCATTGGCACGAACTGAATGGTTAAGAATAATTTCAAGACTTTTATATGATATAAGAATATGAAAAAGGGGTTATATGGCCGCCACGCACGTTAGAAATGAAACTTCAAAGATTCAAGAATAGGAAATTTGCACGGTAAAATGGTATTTTTAGCGTGAGAAATTGCACGATTCCTGTCGCGTCTCCTTCTTGAAGTCTCAGTTAATGTTTCCAGCAATATTCATTATCTGTTGCAGAAAAAATCTATTAGATGGTGCTGTAAGGTACCTGTGCACGATGCCAAAAAGGAAATTAATTTAAAAAACACTTGATAATTTCTCGCCTCCTATGAGACTTATCGACTTGCAGTAATCGTTGTAAATACAAATTCAAAATATACGGATCATCTTTCATCTCCGTCGCATACTTTTACCAGATTATATGCTCTGCACTTTAGTTACGCTTGAATAACTCAAGGTGTCGCCTTCCTCTACCGTGAGAAATGTAGTTTCACTTCAAAAAGCTTTTAAAAAAATATGTGGTCCTGAACAATAGTGTATGAAATGAAGATGCACCAACAATAGAGCCAGGATTTTTTGACACAAACTTGTTAAATAAACAAATATAGCCATTCTCCTATGATGCTTAGCCTCAATGGCGACTCATTGAAAGAAGAACCTGAGGGATGAAGACTTTTCCGAATGTGCAAATGTGAACTTCCCTCCCTTGCTGGCTTCATTAGTGTAATGTTTGCGCTGGGGGCTATCCCTTATATTATATATTATTAAAAGTTTATATAAAACTGAAAAAAATGATGGTATTGTATTATGTTTGAGAAAGCATCGATCGAAAATTTCGTGAATAAGTTAATAATTAACTTATTCTCCAGAATTATTCTGGACACGGAATCTCCCCACAGCTCTGCACCAAAGAGATTTAAGACGAAATCAAAACCACCAGCTGAGGCGTGTCAACTAATGTCACTGCAGTGTCTTCGACAGAAGGGGAAGGATTTTAAAGTTCGGGTCCCAAAGATGGCAGATTTTCAGCATTGGTTTTATAGCTAGATCGAATTCGGCTACTGCCAATGGGAAAATTGTAATTGTCTACTCTTTCACTGATTTATCCGAGCATCACCAAGCGAATGCCGGAGCAATACTCTAATAATATGGGTCACGGACTGCGCGCGATCTTTCCTTCCCGTTTCTTGTCCTATCCTCACCCCTTACTTGCACGCCCTTACTTATATGTTCTATACTACTCCCAATGTCAGGAGACCAGTCGGAAGCGTAGAGATGGTTTCGGCTAAGACAGTGCCCCGCTCTAGAGAGATACCTGATTGGGGAAATCCAGCGAACTGACCTTAATTTGGCCGTCGGATCTCACCATCCAACGCGGGAAGAACACCTTCCGCGATGAAAACATGTACTATCATTAATGACCATAGGAGATGACGCACCTGGAAACAAATAATCAAACAATCGTTCACAACTTCTCGTAAGACATATATCAATAAACTAAGAATAACTCAAAATAAAATTTATCCGTATTATCTATAAAAATAAGACTGATTCTTCACTTTCTCTTTATAAAAAATTAAGCATTTTACTATTACAAAATTTCTTTGTATATAAAGTACTACACATATTCTATGTTAAAAGCGGAAATAATTTAACTGATAGAATATTTCACAATTACAGTACACGTAGCAAAGCCACTAAGCAAATTAAAATAAACAAAATTCATAAATCTCTAATATCAAGATCCTTGGTCTTCATTGGACCTCAAATATATCAACTACCGATAACATTTAAAAATAGTACGTCATTGAATATTTTCAAACACAAGATTTGGATTTTAAAACATGATGGTAATGATATAAACAAGTTCACTAAAATATTGCATTAAAACTGTTTGTTGTGTAAATTAAGCATGATTTGTTTATGGAGTTACTTATTTGTATATGGAAATATGCCAATTGCATTTCTGCATATTTTCACTTATTTTGTGATTTAAGGCTAGTTTTTTTTATTTTTGTATGTTCACAAAAACTTGAATTGTAAATTTAAAAAAAGAGTATTATTTTAAAAAACACACCATACACAAAAAATACTACGTAGAAGTAGACAGATAATAAATTATAAACCCAGTATTGCTAACCATCACAACTGGTTTTCGATGGATAGTAATTTCAAGAAACTACAATGTTCTACGTTATCTTTGTAAAACAAGATGGAAATAAATATTATTTTTTATTATTACTCGTATTATTGGTATTATTATTATTATCATAATTATTATTATTAATATCTATATATTTAAAAAATAAGGTATTCTGCCATGGCTTCGTTTAGAGCTTCTACTGAACCTATTTTTTTTCTTTTAAATGAAAGAATATGATCCCTAGATGTGTTATTAGATAATGTTTGTGTTGATTCCCCAACATTTACGGTGTAAATTAATTAATTAAATCATTCTTTAATAGTACGCTTATCAATAGTCAATTGTTTTCTTTCAAAGTGTGGCAGTTTCAAAAACGATATACATGAGTCCATAGATGCGAGTCCATGCTGCTTGATGTTTTGTTTTGATTGTTGAGATTGGTTTACAATTCGTCAAGGTTTTGTTTCAGTGCATTGCGGTGTTGACAGTTTGCATGTATTTGCTTCTGTGGTGTATTTTGTAGAGAACATTCGCACAGTGAGTTGTGTTCGGTTGTACGGAAGTAGTGAAGTTGTTTACAGTTTATGTCGAATTACGAATCGTTGTCCACGCGCCCCAAAAGACGCAAACGTACATTAACTGGACGCAGGGAAAGAAAGTCAGCGTAGGTGTCGTGATAGTGAGTTCATTTCGTTTTCTATTGGGTCATTGTCTATGAAATGTCAGTTTTGTTCTGCTTTGTACTTTCCATGTGAGAGAAATTCTGCAAACGATTTACTGTGTGTTGCTTAAATGTGAAAATAAGTATACCTTTCAGCAATATGCCAGAAGAAATCAAACAGTTGTTTATAGGAGATGATGGCACATCAAAAAACTTTAGAAATAATATCCTTCAGTATAATAGTGCTATATTTTTTGTGCCGATATTGCATTGTCATCTGGTCATTGGCCATACATGTCCAAAATTTTGGGAACTCATCACAGAATATCTTCATTATACCCTCAAGATCCAAGCAATGCAATATATTGTGAACATTAGTCTGGGTACAGTATTTTACATTTATCTCAGATCTCACCGTCAAATTTTGACGGGTTCTCACTAGTTATTATTATTATTATTATTATTATTATTATTATTATTATTATTATTATTATTATTATTATTATTATTATTATTATTATTATTATTATTATTATACTTTGATAAAGGGAACGAGAAGGCCAGTGCAACCCGCAACACACATTACTTCCAATTCCACATCATTATCGAGCATAACTGGGAAACGAAGCAACCTGGACTTCTCAATCAGGTTATCCTGTCTCAGAAGGGATATAGGTGCTTCTTCTGGGATAATTTACAGCATGAAACTCTTTTGGACGTTATATTAAATTTTATATCCCGTAGCTCATGTTGTTAGAAACATCCGAAGATTTCAATTTTAAAACAGTGTGGAATATTTACGTGGGTCCAACTAACTAGAATTATTTTGATCTTATTCATCTTCTAAAAAACGTCGCCGCAAACTTCCTGTACTTAGTACTTATTTTTGATCAGGCCGTCTTTTAGCCATTACGACCACTTTAGCAATCCTCCCAGCCTGCCACATCACAGGTCTTTCCATTCTAATTCTGTAATTAACTGGAAATGTGTTCATTATTCCTTTGTATCTTGCGTACATACATACAAAGACACAGTTTTCTTATGTTTTTGGTCAAGTATGTAATCTCGCCATTAATCCCCCCATCCTGATTGAGGTTCACCTGGATTTACTCAATCGCTTAAGGTGTATGCCGGGATGATTTCTTATTGCAGTTCAAGGAGTAAATGTAGAATAAGCCCGTTGCTTACGGATGAGGCACATTAGATCACGCAAGAAATAATATAGTGCAATATATTTACCTATTCTCGCCCCGCGTTGGGCGTCATTGAAATATATACCTAATATTCTATGCTATTCTGCCTATTCTATTCACCTATTCCGATTCCTGCGTTGGGCTGCCAATGTAATAGGTTCTTTCTTCACTTGTGTTACTTATTCCTATTCTGCCTAATTGTAATATCTTCTCTCGTATTTGCCCATCCACTAGCTGCTTTATATATCATACAATCTTACCTGGGCGTGAATACGGTGACTGCCCTATACAGGGCTTTAAACGAGGTACCTATGCGCGCGCGCGTGGGTCAGCATCTAACTACTGAAATCACAACACATTTATTCATGGCTACTGATGAACCCAAATATGTTCACCTCGATTTATTACCATTCCTCTAGTTATTCTTTTCTGGTTTTCAATATTCAAATTAACAAACAAAACAACCAAATTCAATGAAATATCAATTTTCATTTCCTTTAAATGAAAAAAAGAGAAAAAAATACCAATAGAATGATATAAATTATATTCGAAGACACAAATGACGGCAGCACCGCGTACGAACATTTTTTTAAAAAATTAAATGAATGCGCGGAAGAAAGGGAAACGTGACGAACATTTGATAGAGCACAATTTTTGAAATCGTTTGAAACAATCATCAAAATCGGACCAGGGGTTCAATTTATTTCGAGAATTTTAGTAATCGTGCATTTCGGCGGAATGAAAAAGAATATGTAGGCGCTATTGTTGCAATGAAGAAAGTAATTACAAATAGTGTTTTTCGTAAATATTAAGAGAACGCCTGAAGGGAACGGGTTAGAATTTGGCAGAATAAAAGAGCAAAAATTATCAAAATTTTTGAAAGTAGTCACGATTTTGGAGGACGCCTAGGAGGCGAGATAAAAATTAAGTGCTATATTTTCATTAAGAAAACATACAAAACAAGAGACATATTGTTGTGACGTCATGAGAAGATAGGTGATTTGCAATATTTAATTAAATAAGGCATTGAGAGGCGAATCAGACGATACGGTAATTATCGTGGGTATTTTGGACACGATGTAGAAGCAACCACAGGTCAGGAAAACGCTGATAAGTGAGAAGAATGAATATTTTTCGTTATGCTGTTCGGAGCAATAAGCGGGTGATCCGCATTTGTTCGCCGCGAAACCATATAAGCTGGAGGACAACAATGCCAGTCAGTCAGAAAGGGAAATGAAGTTTTTGCTCGGAGCGTGAACGCGAGATCCGTGTTAGAGGTTGCAAGAATTTTTAATTATTGTTACAAGTTTATAACTTAAAAACATTTTATTTATTTGACGGCGCGAGAACTGTGTAAGAGACGCGCACGTTAATTGATGAATAGTGATATTCATCAATTGATGGATCGGCGCAAATTGATGAATAAGCGAGTTTTGTTATTATCGCGATGTAAACAATATTTGTCGGACATTTTGCGTGTTGTGTTTAATAGCAAGAATGACAACACTATTCTGGCTTGACATTAAAGGGGGGAATGCAAGAAAAGTTTTCTACGAAAATAACATGGTGTATCGGCGCGTAGTGATTTTGAACATTCGGCGGGAGTTGTAACGCGGGATAAGTCGAAACAGTCATAAACTTGCGTGTGCTAAGGCGAATTCCGCGGGTGATGAAGAAAGTTTCGCGCGATGGTGATGTCCATGGAGATGACGGTGGCCGGAGCAACAAACAGGGAAGTGTAATGACTAATTTGTTTTGGTTACTAGACTGCTGGCCAGCTAAAAAGCCGAACTAACGGGACAACTTTTGAAAAATGTCACTGTCGAATGAGAACATACATTTATACTCGATTTAGGGTAGTTTCGTTTCGTTTTATGTTGGCAAAAGTTGTTGCCAACCGTCACACAAATACCCTGTATATATTACCTTCAAGCGGTAGGGACATTTTTTAAAATTTAAGTTTGCAATGAAACAATGACTACTTCCGTAGATTTCGCCAACATTCAAAGCCATACAAGTGAAGTTGTGTTAGTTTACGAGTGTTGCTAAAGATTTGCATTTTGCGTTGTGGTGCTCTTCGTTCTTTGCGTTTTATCGTTCAATTTATTTATTTAGTAGTACTAGGCGTTTTTTAGTTTTATTTATTATTTTCCAATTGTTTTCTTTAGTAATAATAATAAAGTTAATTGAAATAGTTATTGTAGTTCATTATTTGTTGTTGTTAAGTGTCCCTTTAGTATTTCTTGTTTTAGATTAATTACATTTATTATTATTATTTTTCTGAATTCATTTTAATTATAACTGGAAAATAATGGATAGCCCAACAACATCTGGGTCTATACTTAATTTTGAACCTTTGAAGATAACACGTATTCAAAGTTCTCTTCAAAAGGGAATTATCAATTTATTTTGTGGACTGTGGAAGGAATCAGTGGAAGAAAAGGTCCATGTTACCCACTCTTGTTTAATAACGTGAGTGGCAAACTTATTACAGGTATGATTGATTTTTCTCTTTTCTTTTCTACATCTTATCTTTCGAAACTTACAAGTGTAATTTTCTTAATTAAAATTGGGATGAGTATGGTTGTTAATTATCTTTACCATTACTCATGTATTAATCGTAATAAATCTAATTTTCTTTTTTTCAAGATGTTGTGTGTTTACAGGTGGGTGTAAAGTCAGTTGATAGTATTATCAACAAATATAAACAACAAGAAGCTCTGACCACACCCAAAAAGACCTGTAAAAGATCCCGTCCAGTCACAGATATTGACAATTTCACTAAGAATGCAATTGCCAATAAAATTTATTGTAGTTTGAATTGTGGTAATCAATTAGACTTTTTAATTAGTTTGTTAGTATAAAGTTTTATTAATATAAACAATGATCATTTTGTGTTGTTTTATGTATTATTTAACAAGTACCAAGGATTATATTTTATGTAGGTTGTGGTATTTCTATAAGCAACCTGTACACAGAGATTGTGGGAGATGAAACGTTAAATTTTGAAGGCTCTCAGACCTCCCTAAAGCGAATAGTGAAGAACATGGGTTTTACTTAGGGAAAGGGAGACAGGTATGCCCATGTGAGGGAGAATGAAATTATAATTTTCAAAAGAGAGAGCATCTTGAGGAATTACTATAGAAATACAAACTCCACACCAAAGGCAGTAATTATTATTATTATTATTATTATTATTATTATTATTATTATCATTATCATTATTATTATTATTATTATTAATAGGGAGTGCATATCTATGATTTTGCATATTTTTGTCTATTGCTTCTGGGCATAGCTAAATGAAATTCCTTGACATGTGGTTAGAATTGGATGCTATGTAGATTAATATTGTAACGGGTGCCGGCGGCGGCGTGTCCGTACACCGGCCTAGCCCGTGTCCACCGTTGTGCGGCCACTTGTAATACTTTCTACAAGCCCGGCACGTCAAACTGCTACTTGTAATAGATTGCCCTGCTCTAGCCCTTCTTATAAACAAACAAACACTAGCCTCGCGTTGGGTTGCCACATATAATAATCTTCCCGTTCTCCTACTCACAATTGCCCGTCTGCTAGCTTACCTGGCCTTTTGACTCACCTGGGCGTGGTCTGCGGTGCGTCTGTACAGACGCGAGCAAGGTACTGCGCTCACGTGCGTGGATCAGTTCTAGTGCTACTTGAATGACTACGAACACATATTGATTTTACAAATCATGACCCCAAAGGTGGCCATGAAATTTATTCAAATTTCCTCTTTTCTCGTGTTTTCTTTCAATTCACAATATCTAGTGCTGTAATAGCACTGGTGCCTCTGACGGCACACATTGACATAACCCAGCAACAAAAGAAACAACAACAAATAGATAATTCTCTTCCCACAATACACGAAACATGGACATATACTTTCTCATTCACACAGATTATTTACAACAAACAAAAACAAATGCCATTCACACATATGACTAAAACCCCAGAATGCATTCTGTCGAAATTTACGTATTAAAAATCTATTAATCACATAACTTGATCTTCGACAGAGCGTTCTTCACTTCGTAAAAAAAAAACAAATGTCAAAATACTTTTGCTCACGTATGATGCTGCTTCCGCGAAGAATCCGGGTGTTTTGTGCGATTATCCACGCACAACAGCGCCTCCCGTTGTCGCCACCAGTCCCGGAACACACTCGCGTACGCATCACTGTTCACGCAACATGTCGGAATTCACGCTGCCCCCCTTTTTCATAAATATTCCAAGTTATTTGAAAATCTCTGAGTCCCGAATTGAATTCCGCGCCACTAATCGTAAATGCGACGTCGCGCTCCCCACCGTTGCAAAATTTCTCATACAGCCACGCTCATTATCGCCCGCTCTCGCGAGTCCAACGGGCGTTGCCGAATTTCACAGTAATTCCGAAAACTCCTTTTTTATGAAATTCTTTTTCACGAAATATTAAATAATTTACATGAAGTATTCTCAGTTACTATTGCAAATTCTGTCCATTACTTCCGCACTTTAAAAAAATTTCCAAACGTCGCCTACGCGAACACACGTCTTGCCTCCACCAAGTTCAGGCACACTCTGATAAAAATTTTCCCACGTAGCATTGTTATTTTTGCTTCAACACTTTTCCCGATCGCTTGATAACTGACGATCGCGTCACTTTGGTTCTCACAAAATATTTAATTTTTAACGTTTCCCGAAACACTTTATTTCCGTTTTTGTTTTAATAAAATTCTCCCGGCAATTTCCTAAAATTCGATGTTTTCCTCTTGTTTTCCTTTGGTCAAATTCCTTTTATTTTCCCTATTTTCCGTTTTTGGATGTGAAACGGAACGCACTGCAATTGTTCGCTAATTGCTTCTTCTTGCTAAACTTTTGCTTGAATTAATTTATTTGTTTTATTAAAATTTCGATACTTCCCGTCAAGATAATTAAATGGGATAAATTTTGCATGATGCCGCTAATTTTCTTCTTTTCCCCCCCAAAAGTCTGAATTTGATATCTTATCGCGTTCTCTTGCATTATTCGAAAAACCCTCTTCTTTATAAGCGTTTCATCGCTCCAACAATGGACTCCATTAATATTCTCCTTAACACAAATATACTAAATACAGAATTTTCAATTACTTCTTATTGCCTGACGCGATTTTACTGGGATAACTTTTAAAATGTTCCTACATTAAAGCCGGATCTAATGTCTATGGTCAAAACTTGCACAAGTATCGGGTTCACTTTATTTTCTTCCCCAATCGGTTTTTTTTATTATGGCGCCTTTGCTGTAAATGTTTTCAAATTGTTTATTATCCAAACGCATACTGTCGGGGATCGTGTAAATCATTACAATATCTCTAAACCTTTCCTTGTTGTCATAGAATCTATTTATTTGGGAGCAGTCATTGATTAGAAAAAGCTTGTCACACTTTGTGTTTTTTCTTTTCTATAGACAATAAAATACTTGTGCAAATGTAGGATATTTCTTGATATATTTTTTATACCAAGCAGAAAAAATGAAACAAGACAAACAATGTCCTTAATGAAGGTGCATAATTACTTCAATTATTTCTCCTGAGAAGTGAGCTAGGTTATGTTATGTTTGCACAAAAATACATCTTTTCATTCCAAGTATCACATGAAATGAAATATTGTTAACTTTAATTGCATATTTCAGAATTTTTAGGTCATAGATGCATATTTCAAGATTTTTAGGACATAAAAATCATCTCTCTAATTAT
This sequence comes from Teleogryllus occipitalis, assembly GCA_011170035.1. Classification (NCBI taxonomy): domain Eukaryota; kingdom Metazoa; phylum Arthropoda; class Insecta; order Orthoptera; family Gryllidae; genus Teleogryllus; species Teleogryllus occipitalis. Next base: position 7,286 of record BLKR01005071.1, on the reverse strand, counting down.
TATAATTCTTAGTTTTCACAGATGTACCTGTCTTGTATATCTAAATGTATATGTAAATAGTCTTGTCAACATTGTTTCAGTTTTTTGTAGCTTGTTTGTAACATTATTTGATTAGTAGCATTTGTGACATTACTTGTAATACTGGTTTTGGGCAAGTAGCACCGCATCTCTCTCTAAATTCCACATACATTTTGAATTTCCTTGGCATAATACTCTAATTTTAATGCTGAAAATAACCGTTGTCTTACCTTGAATTTTTTTTTCACAGCAAGAATGTGTATTTAACTGGCAATAAATAAACAATATATTAATCTTGTACTGCTTGGCTGCCTATTGGGAATTATTTGGCGTGAATTTGTAATGGAAACTGAAGTATAATATACTTTTGATTTGAATTATTTAACAAGCAATGAGAGGGTTTACTGTGTAATAACTGCATGTTCAGGGAGAAGCTTATAGTAATGTAGTCACAATAAGAGAGTAGATTCAATATTATTGTGCAACTATATATTTAATGTGCCATTTATATTGATTGTGTACATTCCTGTTTAAATAAACATCTTTAAAAAAATCAAAAAGTCATATTTATTACCATTTATCCCAATCTTATGAATCACACCCCATTGAAATGGTGAAAAAATGGGTAAAGAGAAAGACTGTCTCTGGTAACAATGGATAAGTTATTGAAGACTTACTTACACTAATGATGATTTTCATTATTTTTTTAACTTATTTTTAAAAGCTAATGAATAATTGAACAGATAAATCAAATGGATGCATTTGCATTGATATTGACATAACTGGACTGTTTGGAACAATTCATTAGATCACTTAAAAACTACCATGTATATCACGTTAATTAACTTCAATAATTGTGGTATTTATTTGCGTTCAATAAAACTCATTACTACCAGTTCAAAACGTGAAGGAACTGTTGACACACATCTCAAAAGCATTAATAATTTATAAGTATGACCGCAGATAACTTTTGAGGTTGTATTTTTCATTTGCACTTGACACTTTTTAACACATCTTAAGCTCGCAATAGTTGATAATGATAATTCTTAGTTAGTTACAGAGTTAATATTCGTTTATAGATGAACATCTCTTTTTAATTCTACCGAAAAAACGAAACATGTATTATTGAACAGTGGACAAGACTCGAGACCGCGCGAGGATTGTGAATGACAACAAACAAAACAAAAGCGAGAGACTTGAGCAGAGTTATAGTTTCATAAGTTGGCTATTCCGACAGGAAATCTTTCAAGCTGCCATATTGCGAATTTAGTGCGGCCTAATACACGGCCTGGACTTCTACGAAGACGCATTCACGTAGAAGACCAAGTAATGTTAAACTTGTATAGATTAAGATTCGATAAGGCAATAGTTCAGAATGCGCATTCGGTATGAATGACATTTTTGTAAGTTTTTCAGGATGAATTGTTTTTCTTTTAATTTTTGTGTCAATTGATTTTTTTGATGTTGTCATTAAAGGGTGTTTTTTTGTTTACGTGCTCATTGTCATTGTTTAATGAAAGGAAAGAATCAGTTAGCAACAAAAGAGAAACGGATAGAATAAAGCACGATGAACACAGTTGTGTTTATCAGTAAAATCTCTCAATGACGTGTTGTGATTTCTGGTAATTAGATGCTGACCCATGCGCGCATTGCACGAGTACCACGTTTCGGTCCCTGTACAGGGGCCATCATAAGTTCTCGCCCGCATTAATGTTTAGAATTATGAAAAGTTATCTAGTGAACGGGCATATTAAAGTATATAATAGAGGAAGTAGCCGATTTTGTTTCGCTATCGAGAAGAAATCCTCGAACCACTTGAATATAGCAGAATCTTCTGAACTAACTAAAAACGCAATCAAACTAAAGTATAATAATTTTAATTCTGCATATTTTAACAGAAGATCATGGCCCCTTTTTTCTCTCTTCCTTGAAGTAACCCACGGTATACGTGGTAATCAGTTTCAATAAATTAACAAAATTCGATAATAATAATAATAATAATAATAATAATAATAATAATAATAATAATAATAATAATAATAATAATAATAATAATAATAATAATAATAACCTTTCCTTACTTAATCTCACCGTTACTATACAATACTACACAATGTACAAAGTTAAAGGGAGAAAGTGTTCTTTCCGTACTTCAAAAATGAAAACGAAATATTGATACCTGTTCAAGCTCTTCCTTGTACTCACGACGCAAAGCGAACACGATGCAATTGGGGGAGGGAGAATTAGGTAATTGACTTAGGAATGCAAACGGGGCTTCTACCTTACATATGAATAGTTATTTTCCTCGTCGTAAACGCAATTTTCAGAAGGTGAGTATAACGAGCTTTCTTTTTCGAGCTCCTCTTCATTACCTTCATTTTCGAGACCAGTATATTCTAGTCTTGCTTATCGTTCGCACTAGCAGATTTAGTTTCTAACCCATAAAAATACACAACAAAGGGGTAAAGCAAAAGCACCGAAATACCAAAATAATTTAAGGTTTTAAACCACTAACATTGATGATTAGAGAATTCACATGAGCTGCTAACAGAATTTAAAAAAGATGTTCTCAAAATTTTTAGGATGTTTATTAGCATGCTTGAATAAAATAGTTATGATACAAGTAGTAAAAGTGGTATTTTATTTTGCAAGTAACTGTTCCGCCACGAGACCAAGAGGCCGGCGTATCATCCACGTCCGTACACCACTTTTTAATAGCCTTACTGGCATTCATTTTGTTTCAAGTCGATCACACAAATACCTATGTAGAAGCTGATGCGATCAGTAAAAATTATTTTGATTTCTTTGTTGAATTTTCAGTTGCATTTGAACATTTGTGCATCTTCTCTCTTTTAGCACTAGGGCCAAAAATTGAACTTTTAGCATACTCTGCATGACCTTCTACAACGGGCTATCTACAAAATCCTTTTGTACACCCCAACATGCAGATTGAAGACTTGAAGATTGAAGAAGAGTCCTGACGGTGCGGCTGGATTTTCGACGCTAGCTACCTAGATAGGTTTAGCCGCGGTCTGGAGCAGTCTGCAATTCTAGCGGCCGGCTGCTCCATTCGTGAATTTTGCGTGTTTTCTCCAATAAATACCGGGCGAATGCTGGAGAACAAACAGACCACGGACCGCGCGCGATCTTTCCTTCCTCTCCCTTGTCCTATCCTCACCCCTTTCTAAGACACGAACACTTGCATGCACTACTCTACCACGCGTAACGGAAAATCAGATCAGTGTAGGTTGGCACCGGATCTCTCCATCCAGTTGGGTAAGATCACCGCCACAGCCGACCGCGATAAAATATGCACTACTCTTACGGGAAAATGATATCTGCTGTTGACGCGCCTGAAAACTAATTAATCAATTATTCAATCAATCGTAAAGAAGTCCCACTAGCCACGTGTCTGGTGCGTCAATTCCGCCCAAGTTGCCTTCTCCGTAGGCCAGGAACTTCCGCCACCGTCTGACGGGGTCAGCGACACCGAGTAGACATTTGCCGCCGCCACGACCATTGCCACCGTCTCAATCGATAGCCCCGGACTCGCATGCGCCGCCGCAATCCCTTCTCCGCCCCAGGCGAGGATGGAAAAATTTTCCAAAATACCAATATGTATATTAAGTGGCCAGCGTCAATGTGTGTGTACTGAACAAAAAATAGATCGGTATTTTTATTGCTTGTTTTCGTTTATAAGGTAACTGAGAAAAAAGAAAAAAAATTAAACACCGTTATATCCTATGATTTCAGACACGAAAATGCTTAATATCTGCTACATGTATTTAACGCCAATTTGTTATATATGTGGGTCAAGAGAAATATATAGGGGCAAAGATATATTTTTGCTTGTCAGATTTACCAATAATATAATACTGAACTGAACTTGGAATGAATTTTATCGAACACTTTTTCATTGATACTCAATGATGTTGTAGATTGTTTCATTGTTTTGCAAATCGACGCACAATTTTTCGTTATCACTATCCTGATATGAAGGGAAACACATTAGAAAAATTAGAAACATTAGAAAACAATAGAACATTAGAAAAAAAAGGGAAACACATTATTAGAAAAATGTGTCGAGTATTATGATTTGTAGTATTTTCATTGTTTAGAAGAATTAAAACTACCTGTTATCGCAATCACAATAAGCCGTTTATGTATCTGCCATTAGTGTCACATGACGAGCCACGACAAAAAAAATTGGTCTTGATATCAATACAGGCGTACGAGATATCGAATGGGGTACGAGGCGTACGAGGTATCGAAAATACGAGATATCAGTATGACAATATGGATGTTGTAAAATGTGATATGCAATTTGAAAAGATAAGAGATGAGCTGGTTTATGAAAATGCGTATAAAATCTAAATGAAATTATTTTTCAGTTTCATAACCATACTTTTATATTAACGGAAATAAAAATGTATTTTTATTTAAATAATTATAACTGGTTATTATTATAAATAACACTTCAAACCAATTTATGATGATAACAGATTGCCTTTCATAATTCTTATAATATAACAAGATTATTGCAAAAGTTAATCGTTTTTACAAATAAAAGAAAGAAATACTAAAATCTCTAGACATTTTTACCATTATTATAAACTTATTTTTCTAAAATTAATTGAAAAAATACAATGTAACGTCTTTTTTAGACAGTCACGTCTAAAGCCTGTTTTACACGGTCATTTTTTCATCATTTCCCGTCGGTACAGACAAGTTACTGAAAAGACGATGTAACTTGTACGAAAAGATGATGCATGCTTCATTTTTCCGTACAGATTTCATTCAGTTTGACTTCGGCGCCCCTAGTGTCACCTTATGGAACTTTCTTCGATTGCGTGGATTCTCCGGCAGGAAGTATATATAACTGGTGCGTAGCGTGGGCACGTGTTGTTTGTGATATTGAGTCTTTGCGAAGCGATTTGTGGTTCAGTGAACCCTCTCGCAAATAAAACTACAATACCTCACACGTCTTTCTACTCCTTACTCTGCGAATTCGTAACTATCTGATCATTCTTCCCGCTAATTTAATTTGTTTCTGTATATGCGATGTTCAACTGTTAAACTTCCAGCGCTTTTTGCGGCGTTTGGAGGAAGTATTTTCATCACGATTACGTACAGACCAGAAATGACCGTGTAAAACGCTGGAATCACGTTCATCCAGTTTTGGTACGCATAGAACCGAACGTCCTTTTTCCATCCAGTTTCTGTACAAAAAAATGATGAAAAAATGACCGTGTAAAACAGGCTTAAAATAGCATCTTTCATTGCATGTGTAGCTTGTTAATTTTAACATTAGTGCTAAAAGTGAGATGAAGTTTAAGTGTTGTAATAAATTTGTGAATTCAACAAAGAAAATAAAGTACTTTCGTCTGACCACATCCACTACTACCAATCTTAGTGTATCATTAAGTGACTTGTTTAATTCAATTCAAATTAAATGAATGTCTGAAAGGCTGTCTAAAAATAGTGTATGGCACATGTGGTAAAAGCTATTTTATTTTGCTCTTGGAATTGCGTCACTCGGCCTATTGGCCTCTCGTTGCAACCTTTCCTGCTCGCAAAATAAAAGTTCACTTTTACCCCTCATATCATAAATATTATTACCGTAAGTGCCATAAATCATGGGTAGCTCCGAATTACAAATCTGAAAAGAAAATCTTTTCAGAACTACGTTCCTAACAACAGTAACAGAATTGCTTCACAATATGCAGATATTTAGTCAAAAGTTGTTATCATTTTCCATCGTACCAACCAAATACAATATGTCATGGTATAAACATGAGTGTATATGGTCTTGTTGGATTTTCTATTTGTCATTTAAACATACGTATTTTATTTAAAAAAAAGATTACTAAATGTTGTGCAAAGTGTCTCATGCTGATTTCTATAAGTTTCAGTGCTGAGAAGAATTTCGTGTATTATGTTGACAATCCAGAATATTTTCTTTTGTTTCTCCTGTTATCTATATCATTGATTAAAATGCTGTCCCGAAGAGTCCTGAGATCTCATCGTATTTATCTGTACTGTTATATTAGTTCCCTGGATTTCATTTTCTACTGATCTTCAGCGGTTATTATAGAAGGGATAGCATATAAAGAATTATTGAACCATATGTGTGCCAGAAAACAAGATAATTGACGCTGAATAAATGCAAATAACACATGTAATTAACATATGTCGTTAATGTGATAACGTTTAATTTGGGTATTCGGTGTGGCAGCTATATTCTGTTAAAGATACGCGTTCAGAATTCTTGCAAATTCAGTCATCCTTCATACTGCTCGTTGTGTATATTTCGCGAATGTTCACTCCCGCCTGAGATATGGCATAATATTCTGGGGAAATACATCTTATAGTTCCCAGACGTTTAGATTACAAAAACGAATTGTACGAATAATAACCAAATCCTACCCACGTGATTCATGTAAGCCTCTCTTCATTAATCTAGGAATTTTACCATTACCTTGTCTGTTTATTTACGAATCAGTGGTTTTTGTCAAAAATGATTTGCTTAAGGGCGGGAATATATTTTCAGAAAATGCCGATGTCTATTACTATAACACTCGACGTAGAAATCACATTCATCAGGCGACAGTATCAACAGCTCAATACACAAAATTCACATACAATACATGTACATTATTTTACAACACTTTGCCAGATGACATTAAACGATTAAATTCGATAGGAAAGTTTAAATCCCAAGTGAAATCGTTTCTGCTGCATAACTGTTTGTATACAATTAGAGACTATACTGAGCATCACAAGGAAAGTAACATTAATTTTAACAATGATACATAATGCATTATTTACCATTTGGACTGTATAAATGTGTATAAACAACCTGTAACAACTATTGTACTACAGCCTCCGGGTCAATGACCCCCATCTCGATCAGGTTTTTCGTCCAGTTTCCTTGATCCATTGAGCAAATGCTGAGATGGCCCTTGTTTTGCTTCTGGACATAAATGTAACTTCATTTTCTGTGCACGTCTTCTAGAATTCAGTGGGAAATACAATTATTCAAATTAATGTTTCCATGTTGTCGCGGCAGGAAGTATTATTCCGAAGGACAACATGGATAAGAGCCAAAATGTATTGCTTAGTTATCCTTGAAAATATATTTTATTACATGGGAGGGTTTTTTTAAATTTAAGTAGTATATGACTTAGTGTAGGGATCACAGAATTTTGAAAATGTGCACACAATTCACTTTTCCCCATAGCACGTCATACGCAGTTTGAACTGTTTTT